>VDFB02379390.1:0-18949 GCA_007258455.2 Sequoia sempervirens
AATCATCAATGTGGATATGAAAAGGCAATGTCTAGTTTGGTCCTCTTAATACTAGGGTCTTTGTAAGTGTTGCCTTAAGAGCTTCAAAGGTATGTTGACAAGTTGGTGTCCAATCAAACTCTACATCTTTAGACAATAAGACAAATAGTGGTGTTGCAATCTTACTGAAATCTTGTTTAAATCTCCTCTAGTACCCAAAATGGCCAAGGAAGCTTCTGATATCCTTTTTTTTTAGAGGTATAGGAAGTGTTGATATTACCTCTATTTTATTTGGGTCTACTTGGATTTTCTTATTGAACATAAAGTGTCCCAAGACTACTCCCTCATTCATCATCATGAAGCATTTATCATTAATTAGGGATAGGTGGTGGTCTTGACATATCTGTAGTACCTTCTCCAAATTAGTAAGTGCTTCTTCATAGGTATTCCCATAAGTTGTAAAGTCATCCATGTAAACTTCCATGGAATCATGAGAAAAATCTGAGAATATGCTCAATACTACCCTTTGGAAGGTGGTAGGTGCATTGCATAGTCTAAATGGCAAGACATGGTAAGCATATGTACCCCAAAGGCATGTAAAGGTTATCTTGTCTTGGTATTCTAGATCTATCTTAATTTGGTTGTATCCATTGAACCCATCCAAGATGGAAAAGTATTGATTTCTTGCTAATGAATCTAACACTTTATCAATAAATGGAAGGGGAAAGTGGTATTTTCTATTTGTTGTATTCAACTCATGGTAATCAACACTCTCTCCATTTCCCTCCTTTCTTAAGTACAATTACTAATGGAGACACTCACTAACCATCAAAGATTGGATAAATGAATCCTACATCTAGTAACTTCTATAATTCTGCCTTAACTATGTCACAGCCTGTTGGATTTATTCTCCTTTGAGGTTGCCTAACCAGTTAGTAGCCATCATTAATATTAATTTTGTGCAAGATAAGGTTTGGATCCATTCCTTTTATATCATGTAAATTTCATGCAAATGTAACTATGTGTTCTTGCATCACATTCAATAGTAAAGAATATTGTGCAATAGTTAATTGATTGTTTACCTTTAATGTCTTCCCAAGTGCAATCTCTAAAGTTAAGCTTGATGCTTTAACATATGTAATGTCAAGACCTTCTATATTTGGATTGGAGTTATGTAGTAATAAGGTATGGAAAATTTGATAAATGGACTCAAATGTATTGGCAGGGATTATGTTTTGTAGAGGGTCTTGCAAGCATGTTAAACAATCATATTGTTGAGGCTCCCTACCATAATTGTTTTGCATGATGTTCACAAGTTGTTTATCCTCACTTTGGATTTATAATATAAGACTTCATTCAATATTCATTAATGTCTATATAATGAGTATTGATCATCCTCATCTAGGGAAGGCCATACAATTTGCTCCAAGTCTACATGTTGTTGGGTAGGTGGATAAAGGACTAGTTTCTTGGTTATATTTCTAATGGAAATTATCATGTTACCGGACCTACAACCTATGAAGGCATCTATAATATCCAACCAAGGTCTCCCTAAGATGAGGGTATATCCTACATGATTTGATTTAGGGTGTAGCATCATAAAGTCTGTAGGGTATTCCCATGAGTCTAATGTTATAACCAAGTCTTCTATGATTCCCTTAGGTTTTACTATAGACCTATCTACTAACTATAACATAGTAGGTTTAGGTCTGAGCTCCATTAGTTATAATAGCTTCATGGTTTCCTTGGTCATTACATTAATGGCTGCTCCAAGGTAAATTAAGGTATTCTTGATGAGAGTGTCATTTATTTTGACATCCACAACAGTGCTCTCAAGATCTACATACTTGGGGACAACTATGTTTCTTAACATAATGTTTGCAAGTTGTAAAATATGCATAGTCTAAGGGTCCTTAAGTTTCCTACCTAACTTTTTAAGTCATAATTATCACACTATTTTGGTATAAATTGACACTTCCTTAATTTCTTGAATGAGGGGTATCTTAATGCAAACATCTTTGAGTTGTCCCAATAGATTAGATTCAACTTGTGAATGATGTTTTTTTATTGTTAATCTCTTAGGGAATGGAGGTTTTTGGCTTAGTTTTGTTGGGTTAATCTAATTTGATTTAGGTTCCCTAGGTTGTTTGTCCATAGTTTTTGTTGAGAGTTCTTCATCAATCAACTCCGTGATGTGAGGAGATGAAGGCCCAGCTAGCATTTTCCTTGATTTGAGGTGGACATCACTCACCTCAACACCATAAGTAGGGTATTGTATGGTTTCATTAGCATAATCCTATTGGAAAAACTTATTATATGGGTTAGGCACAGGTTGTGCTGGTAATTGAGGTAATCTTGGTGGTGTTGGTGCAAGAATTTTTGGATTTGGAATTATGGTTGGTTGCTATGATTGCAAAGGTTGTTGTGGTTGTTGGTAATTTAGATTTAGATTTTGCAATTGTTGACCTATTTTCCACTATGGTGCCCATTGGTTTTGTTAGGGTGGCCATTAGGAGTTATATAGTCCTTGGTAATTATGTGGTGGTCATATGTCTTGTTGTTGTTGAGTCTAATTGGAGGCTTGGGCATTGGCCATTGTGAGTTTTGCACATTGGCATAGGATTGAGGGTTCCAATTTGGAAAGTTTGCATTATTACCTAGAAATGACATATTATAGGTCAAGGGATCTTGGGGCATACCTTGTCTTGTCTAACATGGTTTGCATTGAGCGATGTAAAACACTTAACCTTCCTCATCTTCTAGGGCATGAAATTATGGCTTCCCTTTCTTGTCTTCAAAAATACTAGTCAGCTTCTTACACTTCCAATTAATCTTATTTTGGTGATAGTGTGGGAAAAATTATGTGAGGGATTCCTTTTCTCCTTGATATGGAGGGTATCCAGTTGGGTATCCAAGTGTCTAATGATTTCCTCCTTCATGTTTGATAGAATATTGCTCAAATCTACCCTTGAGACTACGATGGATGATTTGTTGAGAGAAGAGGTCATGTCTCCCCTGGTCTTCTTGATGAAGGACTTGGAGTAATTTCTAAACACCTTGAAAATCTTATAAAAGAGTAATTGTGAGATGTCTCCCAATCCAATGAGGTTGAGGGCATCTGTACAGTCCTCATAAACTCCCCTTAAAAATACTAGTTTCAAGGATTCATCAGAAAGTCATTTTTGATGGGATTTCTTGAGGAAAAATTGGAACCTCTCAACATAATATTCCAATGCCTCATCTTCTTTCCATGACATCCTAAATATTCCATCCCTTTTTCTATCCATGCCTTTGCAATAATCTTGGTATTTCTCTAGGAATTTTGTCTTCATTGTATTCCATTTGGGAACAACACCTCTTCTCCACCCCATGAACCATCTCTAAGCAGAATCTTTCAATGTAGCTAGAAATAATTTGAGTTGGTGAGCATCCATGGTGTAGTCATAGCTTTGGCATAACAAATCAAACTTAAAAAGAAAGGTGTTTTGGATCCTCTATGACGAGTTCATAAAAGATAGGGAGTGTTGAAGGAGGTACGTTCTTCATAAAAACTGCCTCACTTGGTTGGTTATAGGGAATTCAAATGTTATATGATCTGGTGGATCTTCATTTATTGCATCACCCATGATGCCTAGTAGTATTTGGAAAGTCTACTTTGTGTTTGGTGTAGGTATTGGTGTAAGGGATGATTCTTCTTTAGAGATTCCCTCGTTCTACTCACTTTGTTCACTAGTATCTTCTAATACTTCATGTGCTGAGGGGAGAAACCTTCCCAGAGCATCTCATTGCCTCCACATGCAATGATTGTGACTCTTCATATTAGAAATTCTTGTACATTGTTGATATCTCATGTTATTGTTGATGGCTAAATACCTATTTACCCTAATGTTAAGAACAAAATTGCTAAACTATGAAAGATTGAAAGTAATTGAAAACAGACAAGAGAATCTTGAACTTAACACCATCCTCGACAACGATGCCAAAAATGTAGAGCCTTTGTAATGTATAATTAACTTTTTCTACTAGGTATGCACAAAAATTAGAGGACTTGAGAATCCCTAACTGAATAATTCATCTTTCACAAGAGGTTGAATTTAATTATCAACCAGGAGGTCATAAACTTTAGATAGTGTTGGAAAAATATATGCATTCACAGATCCTAGACACATCCTACATCAATGGAGTATAGGAAAATACACATGTATAAAAGACTGTAAAAGTTAGAAAGTGAAATGAATTTATAATTCACAAAACAAGGGAAATGAATATAAACTACTACCTTATGCTATAGGTAGCTAATGCTTAAGACTATGACTGTCAACTATTAAAGTTGCAGTGTCCTAACCTAGCTAATTCCTCTAGAGTATGAAACCAACATGAAGTTATAGAATTCAATTCATAAATTATAGAATGCCATCCAAAAATTACAACACATGCACATAATTGGAAACTACTAACTAAATTTAACAATACTTTATTTAATCTAACAATAAAAAATGAAGTGGGCTAGCAGTACCTCAAGTGGCCCTTACTTGAGTTATTGCTTTCATAGAATTTTTCAAACACTCAATTACTCAATAAATCATGATATTAAACCAATTTCCTTTATTACATTCTAGCACTAAACTCTTACATAATATCTAACAAGAATCTACTAAAAATCTCTTATTCAATAACACATATTCTATTATTTCAATCTACTAAGTAATAAATAAAAAACTAACTAGCAATAATCAACATATCAACTAGATATTCTCCTTGACAAAAGATCCCACTATATAGCGTATGTGAGGAGTTTCATTATTCATGAAATGAAAGAAAAATTATAAAGCAATCATCAACTCTCCCTCAAAGATAGGAAGAGGACTTAGTCTAAAACAAAAAAATTAATAACTATAAAACATGAGTAGATAATCCAAACTAGAATTCTATGCCCAATAGTTTAACTGTTGTAATAGAGATGTGTTCCTGAGAATAGTCTTGTTAAAAATTAGTTTTAGTGAGAGTAGACTCCTCCCGATTGTCTTATTTGGAAAGGAAGAGTGTTATGTAGTGACTCATGGCTGATCAATAATTGACCACCTTTGTTTCCTTTTGAAAGTGTCATGCCTTGGACATTTAAATTCTTCTCTACAACCATCTGCAGTCCTTGTGTTGTAGGATGAAAAACCTATTGTTGTGGGTTGATAGTCCTTGTTGCAAGATGTTAGTCTTATTCCTAAGGAATCCAAATTATTAACAATCATTGATTAAACATAGAATCATACTAAATTTCATAAACACTCATGCATTCATACAAAAATATATCAACATAACATATTTTCATTTCCACATACTTAAAACTGCTTAAAAGTGTATAAAAGGCATATAAAAGTTATGTAAAGTCTTGGTAATGTCCTTGAAACTTAGCAAAATAAATGATAAAAGCGTAAAATAGTATAAGGGAAAATAGCTAATGATTGAGCCCATTAGTAGGAGTGACATGGGTTGTTGTGACTAACTCAAGCCTTTAGTTCAATGATTGTAAGGAGGATGCAAATGGTCGTAGATGATGCTCAATAAATGGGGAGAACTATAGTCAAAAGAGTAGCACGAGGGAGAGGAGTGATAGGGTTGAAGGAGATGGGTGACTAGAGGGGGGAAGTCATTGTGGAGGAGGAGACTATGGGGGATGAGACCTCACTACCAGCTCAACAGTGATAACAACAACTTGAGCGCAACAAGCTCAAAGGGGATGGAGGCTGAGGGGAGGTCCCAAGATCTCTGGAGATATCATAACTAGAGGATGTTCCTATGGAGGCACCCTCACCATAGGTGGAGGTAGGATAGGATGGGAGGAGTGGCCTAGTGACCAAGGAAGCCATTGCATAAAGTTGACTGATAACATTGTAGCAATGAATAGCCCACATGTAGGGTGACCTAGATCCTTTCCGACAACAGATGAATAGTTTTTAAGTATCCATTATAGTAGTCACAACAAAGAGAGACAACCTAAGGTTGGCATGGGGAGTGTGGGATCTAGAGAGATCACAACTATAGGGGGGTAGGGATCGTATCACCAAGAGAGGGATACCACAAGGAGGCAAGTGAAAGGACAAAGTGTCATGGAGTTAGCATTACAACTAGCAGAGGTGAGCCATGAGGCTCAATATTATAGAGGATTATATAAGCAGGCAGTCCCTGATACTAGATCGAGGAGGAGAGAGTCCTGGTTGACACAATTGGGCTCTACGAGGAGCCATTTGATGGGGGTACCATCATCACCAAGTCTAAGAGGAGGAGGGGTAGATCCATTGGGATTAGGGAGAGTATCATGCTCCCTACTATAGTCAGATGTAGCTAGTAGTGACTAGTTAAATGGACAAGCTGGAATTTTCCTTTTTTTGACTGATGTACAAATGTATCAATGATGTACATATGCTGATCACTTTGATTTTGGTGTATTTGATTATGGAATTGTTATGTATATATATATGTATGTATGTATGTATATATGATAGATATTGATGGATATTGATTCATATATGATAATAATTTGATTTGATTGCATGTGTTATGATTATGATGTATATGCGATTTATATATTTATATGACATTAATGATAGCAATGTGGGATGGATATGTCAATATGATGATGATGTCTAATAATGATATTTTTTATTTTTTATGATTACGTATGACATACATGAATGTGATCAAATCATTGTAAGTATATACAACTTAATTCTAAATAAACCTACTACTAATAAATAAATTAAATGTAATTGATGGATGAATGCAAAAGATGATTAGATTAGAAAATCTAAACAACTTAAATGAAACTAAATGATAATGAAGATTTTTAGATGTAATGATAAAGATGCTTATAATAATTTTTTTTAAACAATTGAATGACTCTAAATAATAATGACAATGATTAAATGTAATGGTAAAGATGCTTAGAATATAAAATTATAAATAACTTAATGCAACAAATATGATTATGAAGATGGATTAAATATCATCAAAATGCTTAGAATAACACATTCTAAATAACTTAATGCAACTAAATGATAATGAAGATTATTAAATACAATGATAAAGATGCTTATGGTAACATATTCTAAACAACTTAATGTAGCTATATGATTATAAAAATAGATTAAATTCCATGATAAAAGATGCTTATAATAACATATTCTAAATAATTTAATGCAACTAAATGATAATGAAGATTATTTATGCAATGATAAAGATGCTTAGAATAACATATTCTAAACAACTTAATGTAGCTATATGATTATAAAATAGATTAAATTCTATGATAAAAGATGCTTAGAATAACATTTCTAAACAACTTAATGAAATTATATGATTAATGGAATGTAATGATGATCAATGGTCTATGGGAAAAGCCAATAGCACATTGATCACAAAAGGTCAAAACCTAGATAGAAGATAGCTATGAGGGAATACATTTGCACATTCAAAATATAGGATTAGGAAAGATAACATGAAGGGAAATAATGATAGGATTAAGGATACATAGGACGGGGAAATAGATGGAGATTATTTATTGTTGTATAAAGTTTCCATGTAGTGAGCACTTAATTTTATTTAGTATAGGATACTATACACTAGGGTATGAGGAACCAAGGTGAGTGTGTATCATATGCATAGGATTGACTCAAAAAATAAGAAGGTTAGTCCAACATTTCACAAAGTATTAAGGGACAATGTTGGAAAACCATAAATAGAAGGAATGTCTTAATGTAACTTAAGGTCATTATCTAGCTCTATTCATGCTCAATCAATTGATTTAGATAATGCATGCATACAACATTATGGACCAATAGATCCCTTATTGAGAAATAAATTGACCTAGATGTGCTACAATTAATTTATCAACTAGGGAATCATTATTTCTTGTATGATATTGGCATTGCATGTGCATCTAAGAATCCTAAGTCATCCTTATCAATTGTGTATAAAAAGAGTTAACAAAAGCAAATTCAATTGAAAGAAAACTTGACTAAAATAGCTTTATCTAGAAGCAAATATAACTAAATAACAATTGCTATGGGTAACTATAATAGCTGCTGCAGGTAACTACTCCTGTGAAGATATTGGTTAATGAATCAAATGTGTTGTAGCTTTCTTAAAATAATTATAATAACAATTAATCACTACTCAACAATTCAATTTCACTTTAAACTAAAAAATACAACTTGGAAATTTATTCTACAGTAAATAATAACCTAAGCTACAAGGATTATTGTAGTTACCTCAAGTGGCCCTTGCTTGATTAGTTACAATCCCATGGTATGTCTCTTAAATCTTAACTCAAAACTTCTATATATGATTGAATTTATCTTTATTGCATTTCAAATAGATAATTGAGAACACAGTATCAAATTATAATAAATATGATTATATCTAAATTTATGAACACTAAGATGCTATATCGTAGACCTCTCACAAGATTAGACATACATATAGGATCTCAAGAGTTCAATTATTCTTGGATTGAAAATAAATTTTAAACAACTATCAACTCTCCCAAAACATGGGAAGAGGACTTAGTATTATTCTAAATAGTAATGAAAAACTAAAAACATGGAGGTGAGAGTGTCATAATCACATTAATACTTTGTATTGTAAAGAAGATAGTTATAATTGAAAAATGTGCTCAAGAGGGCATAACTATTTATGAGCCATGACCACTATTATCACAAATATCTTCTTTCCTCCATGAATATTTCTATCTGGTGTCAACACCAATAATAATAATAAAATGATATATTTATAAATCATTCCCACAATATTAGACCGCTACCTTCATTAGCTACGAAAGACTATATGGGATGTAAGTGATTATCCCCTTGGTTGTGGACTAATAGGCATCCCTTGTTGGGGGTTGAAAAATCCTTCATTTTAGGTTGATAGATCCTTCATTGTAGGGTTTAGTTTATTTGAAAGGAATCTCTTCATCATTAATAACCATAATCAACATAAAAATCTATTAAATTTCATAGACATTCACATATTCACACAATCATTTAGCAATATAATATATACCATGCTTAAATATTTAATACTTAAAATAAGTAGGAAGGTTTGGGTAATGTATTTAAAACAATAAAAAATATCATGAAAAGTATGAAACTTAAACAAAGAAAAGATGACAATTCCAAGACTCATCATTTCCCCCAACTTAGCTTTTTGCTTGTCCTCAAGCAATTCAAGGCCTTTGGTTATATTGCAATGCAACTTCTCTATAGTCCAGTGTCAATGACTCCTTCCCCCTACTTTAGGTAGTATCATAACAACTTTTTCTTGTTGAGATTGGGCCTTTCGTCCTACAATGCCTTTTTTATTTTAGGTGATGTGATCGCCTTTTAGGATACATATGCCCATTTTTCTTCTTTTTAAATGTAACAAAGGAAGGTGTAAATTTTTTTACGCTTCTTAGGCATGGAAGGGTTTTATGTGGAAATAGGGGTTTCAGACTCTAAAATTGCTACAGACTATGCCTCAGAGGTTGCAAGTTAGGTTTCTTATATCATTGGCTCTGATTGTGTATCATTATTGCAGGTAGGTGAGACAACTTGTGGGGAAGAGATTACATTTTCCTCTTACCCTGCCATTGGTAGCTCATTCACCTTCTAAACCCTATTTGCTTTGGCTAGCCTAGGCCTTAAAGGTCTTTAATTTATGTTATGGCATGCTAAAAATCTTCCCAAGAAATATTAGGGAATTTGGCACTAAGGCTTCTCTCTATCAACATAGTGACTAAATAGTAATGAGACAAGGTAGACTATTTTATCCTTCTCTTATATTCAACTGCCATTCATTTTAGCTAATTATACAAGAAATTTAGAATATTCACAAGCCTCTGATGGAAAAGGTGACTTAATAGCTTAAAGTGTATTATATACAAAAGGGATTGTCTATCATTACAGGTCGATTATTTAATTATGTAAACAACTACATATGCCCATAACCAAGGAAAGAAGATTCATTCAGTACCTCAAGAAGATGATTTTGGTGGTATAATTTATTGGAGATTGTGTGTGTGTGTGTGTGCATGCATTTTTTTATTATTGAGAATCATAGATGTTTAATATCATTAGGTAAGTTGGTTGGCTCATATATATCTAGCAATGGATGATTCAGTGGTGTCTCTATGGTTTACAAGAAATGTTGAATCTAGTAATCCTGAGGGTGGTGTAAACTATTGCTACAAGTTATGTAGAAATTCCTCTTTATGTAATGAATTTTTATAAAGCTTGAGATGGTGTCCATTTACCATCAAAGAGAATTCGATTGGATCAATTGTGGAAAATTGTAATGCTCCATTTTGAAAGACTTATTTATAAGGAGCTAACCACCATTGTTGTAATTTACCCTTGTGGTCCTTGTGAATATGAAATTCATTGAGCTCCCTTCAAGTTTCATTTTTGCTAAGTACCGGCCCGGGCTTCAACTTTTTAACATCATTGGCCCATTTTTGATATACATTGCTAGCTTCCTCCATGTGTCTGCTTAGTGCTATTTGAAAATATTTTCCCCTTCACTTTTCAACTTGCCCCCGCCATCCTGACATGTTTCTACACTGTGATCTATTTATTGTTGCTTCCCTTTACTTTTGAGTTGGGCCTTGTCTGCATACCACGTAGCCAACACCTACATTTACTTTGGTGGGTCCCACAGTTAGTGTCAATAAGAGGGGACGCTTCCATGTGTCTTCCCAACACAAGATTTTAGTGAGGAGGGGAAGGAATGAACTATGGGTTGCGCCATGCTGCCACCTGTCTCCTTTGTAGGGACTTCATCGAAGGGAAAGAGTGGAGTGAATGCCAAGCTGCAATATGCCACTACATGTTTTAATTGCCTCCACTAGGAGGAAACACTTTCCTGCATAGGGTATGCTGGGACCATTGCCATCATTCATAGGGGATGCATCTGGTCGTGGAGTGACCACATGTTATGGCCTGAATCTTTTCTATTACAAGCTCACCTGGCGGTAGATTGTTTGCTATTCCGAGAAGATACAATTTTTTTAGAAAAGACACTAGGCCTTTCTACTATTTTTAGATTATTGCAAAAAGAACTTACAGACTGTGCCCTTATTCAGCCTTTCTATTTTCTTAGAGTTATTTGATAAACTTTATATTGTGTCATTATTGTTTCGAATGATTTATTTGCATAACTTCTATGATTTTAATGCAAGTTTGCTATTTTAGATCATGTCCTTGACTCCTCTTTTCAGTAAATGTGCATGGAAATTATTTTGTCATTTAATGAATTATTCAGGCTTCTATCTTTAATCTGTTTCATTCTAGGACATAGCATATTGTTGATCAGGCCCTTAAATTGAATCCCAATAGATAGATTTATTGTTCCTATATCTACTCCTTGGTGCATCGCCTTAGTCAGATCTTTATTTTTTATATCTGCTTCCTTTTCCCATTCCAAACCCCAATTACAGAAGAAGTTGACTTTAAAAATCCGAAGGTCACTCAGTTTAGCACAATTGGTCCCCCATTAACTAAGTTTCCCACAAAGGGCTGTTATCTTACCAATTTTTGGCATCAACAGTCCTTATATCTTGAAACATAGAGTACTTTCCAGTCCCCTTCATGAAATTATTTAATCTTGATGAACTGGTCATTCCATTTGATTATTTATTTTTGCACATTTTCTATATGATGGACTACTTTCATCCTTAACTCATCCAAAGCATTGATATTATGTAGTTTTTCCTTTTGAGAATTAGAGAGATCCATTCCAAGTTGTGTTGTTGTTATGGGTGTTTTATGTTCAAATTCAATGAGAAGGGCAATCTTTTTCTCATATATTAATTCATATGGAATAAATCATATAGTAGTTTTCCAAGTCATCTTGTATGCCCATATAGCTTTTGGTAACCTTGTTACCTAGTTCTTTTTATGTAATTGCATTGTCTTAGTTAGGATGGATTCAATTTATCTATTTGTAACCTCAACTTTCCCATTTGATTGTGGGTGGTAAGGAGTTGACTCCTTATGACCAGATCGACAATCATATCTGAAGTACATTATGGTCCCTAATCTATGACTATCTCCCTAGGAATGTCATACCATGTGAAGATTTCCTCATTTAGGAAAGTTGCAACTTTGCTATCTCTAGCAAACTGTAATGTCTTAATCTCTACCCATTTGGTTAGTTAGTACAAACTACTATATACTCCTTATTATTGGAAGTGGGATCTATTGGTCCAATAAAATCAAGACCCCACTTATCAAATGATGGAATAACCAATTGTGGCTATAGGGGCATTTCATCACTCTTGGTAGGTCTACCCATCCTCTAACAATGATCACATATTCTTGTATATTTAATTACATCTTTATGTAGTGTTTACCAATAATATCTAGTGTTTAATATCTTGAGTGTTGCTCTCTTGTCTATGAGGTTCCCTCTATAGAAGTTGAAAACCAACTTCATAGTCCCCAAGAATCACCCGCAAGCAATCACCACATGCCCAACGTATAACCCCAAAGGAACTAATAACAATGAAACATTTTTTTTTTTTTTAAAAGAATATAATAAACATACTTAAGTATTATAACATAACAATGCATTATGTGGCACAACTAGTTCCAATGGGGTACACAAAGTGACATAACTATTATAACCCATAACAATGATAATAAGATAACAATAATTAATCTATTACGTAAATCTATTCATTCCCATTTCATCATTTGAAATATCTATCAACTATATCCATATTAATAACATATGCACATATGACAATTCACGGAATTATAAAGATATAAAGTGTTACATATTTCGATAGATACAACTCAACATAACCAACTATACAATGATCCTGAATAAATACATGGCTTGAATATACATTACATCCAAATGATAGTAAAATACAATTGACTAGAAATACATCTCAATAACTACATATACAAATCACATCAAGGTCGTCCCAACACACGTGGGAGACAATACATCAATGAATACATTACATATGAAGTATATACATCAATCTGGTACATAAGGACACTGGATCATCAACATCCGCCAAAACCTGCAAGTAAAAGATACATCTGCAACAGAAGAGGGAACCCAATGGGGTGCGAAGCACGTTCCACCCAACCACCCCCATGCTGAGAGTAGACAAGGAAGGGTCCCTGATAAACACCTAACAACAACAAGACTAACTCAGAAGACAACCTTACATCAAAGACCACCTAGAGAACTCACAACAACAATTCCAAGAGGCACAACAACAAACCACTTCAGAACATAACAACAAGTCATAAACACAACATCAATGAAACTCAAGACATAATATCAAAGACTAATTCCAACAATAACCAAAGGACAAATCAATAAATACTTAACCACTACAGACACAATATCACTTAACAACTACAATCACAAAGTCACTTAACAACTTCAAACACAATAACACTAACACGAGGTTACAATGCTTCCAGAGAACAAGATCATGAACATCGCACAATAACTGACTAACTGTTGACATAGGAAGAGTGTCATGCATAAATTGCCATGAGTTACCCTGGCTCAACCTTCCTAGGCTACCGGACCCCCATCCTGGGTTACTGCTTGCCTATACCGGCCGGGACCCTCAAAAACTATGCATCCCATCTCATCTCGAGCCTTATCGCTTCACGAGAGACATCCTTTATCTTTATTAGTGTGAAAGCCCCCCCATTAATTCTTTTAGATTATCACTTAATTAAACTCTAGGTAGGTTACCCTGGCGCCCCTTTGTGTGCCGGACCCCCACAAAGAGCCACTCTCCTAGCGACAACACACAAGGTACAATACCACAATAGATAACTAGACAACATAACCTCTCCAATCCAAGGAGGAAATAAAACAAAGAACTCACTCCAAACACTGGAGGAAACCAAATACGAAAACTCACTCTTTCCAAAGGAGGTACAAATCTCATTACCCACTCCTATTTCCTAGGAGGCACGAATCCCCGTTTGTGGAAACTGGGTACAACATAATAGTACAATACATCAAGGCGATTCACAAAAGAACCTCTACACCAAACATCCCACTCTAGAGAACTTCTCTAGAAGACTTACATAAACCCTTAACCCTAATTGCCCGACAAGGAGAATAAAAGAACATGACAGAAAAGCATTCCATCTCTGGAAGTCCTTAACAAAAACTTAAACTCTTACGAAAGGGTAAGGTAAACCTAGGGTTTTCCCATAAGACACAATAAAACAAAGAAGAGAAACCTATAATAGATTTAATGAATCATTCTCAAGAATCACAATTACGTTTAATCAAATCCATAAAACAAATTACAATGAATAATAAATTCCACCCAATAACTCAATCAATTACACGAGTACACTCTTTTCAACACAACACAATAGATTTATTCCCAATTTCCTAATTAACTATAATATTGCAAAATATTAAAATTTTCAAACTTACTTTCTAACATAACAGCAAAACTAACTATTCAATACATATACATATTCAGATATATACCTGTATATACACCCTCACATATATATATACTTATATAAAAATAAGATATATATATATTAAAACAAATATAATAAATTTATTATAAAAATTAACACTTAAATTTACTCACACAAATATATATATATAAAATAAATATATAATATATAAATAAATATATGTATATTTCATATATATAAAATAATATATAATATATAGATAAATATATATATATTTCCTGTATATTAAATAATATAAAATTAAATAAAAACTGAATGAAATAAGGTCATGCATTTCCCATTTAATAACTAAAATTTTAAATAACATAAAGGGACATACGTCCCATCCCTGCGCTGTGCACCTCCCAAAGGGAGGCCGCAGTCCATGTGACTGCGTACAGCAGTCAGGATTGCTGTGCGCAGTCCGTGGACTGTGCGCAGTCCAGGTGGGTGGTACAGCTGCGGCCGTCCACTCACCCAAAACCATTTTATATATATATATTTTTTTTTTATTTTTTTTTATTTAAATTTTATTTCGATTTAATTTAATTTTAATGTAAGTTTCGTATTTAAAATAAAAACATGAAATTTCGAAACAAGCAATTTATTTTATAAAATCGTTTCACCAGCTTAACCAATAAATTAATTTATATAATTTATTTATTTATTTATTTATGTTTTGATATATTTTAATCCAGTACTGTAGTATAAGTACGAGGTTCAGACACACAGATTTTAACAATTATATTTTATTTCCAGAAATTCACCAGTGTAAATTTTTCTTAAAAATAAAGGATATATATATAGAATATATAGCACATATATTTTTGTTTTGTTTAATTTGCATCAAAACATATTTTTTATATAAGTAAGCGTATATATGTATGTATTTTCTCAACTTATAAAATAAATAATACAAACAATCGGATCTTCATACCAGATATAAAATAAATCAAGCGAATAACATAACTCCATAATAACAATGATTTTTATTTCAAAACAAAAATCTTCACAACCAAATTTTTATTGAGTAAATTTTAAAGGGTTTCTACTTATAGTTTTTCTACAGAGAACTCAAAGGTTTAAATACATTCAAGTTTCCAAATCATAGAATTTCTTTCAAAGGAATTTCTTAAAGCACAGTAAGTCAATTTTTGTTTATAACAACAATAAAATAATAGTAATAATAATGATAATAACAGGAGGAAAACCTGAAGTCCTTCGCCTTGATGAAGAATTCCTTCTGTAACCTCCTCTCGATCTCCTCCTGCAGCTCTCTTTTCTCGATCCTCTGCCTTCAACGTTCTTCTGAACAACCTTTCCTCTCCAATCCACTATAATTTTACACAATAATTTTACCCAGCAAATCCTCAAAACTCAAATCTTTTTTTTTCTTTTTTTTTAGATCCAGAATAACAGAGTAAAACTTGTGTGTGTGAATAATTCCCCCACAAAAATAATAAATCAAAGATAAAAATTCCATAAAGCTCTTCCGCTTTCTTTTTTTTCAAAAAGCCCCTTTTCTTATTGGTCCTTTTCCAGCTTTTAAAAGCTCACACTTATCTAAAATTTTAATTGAAATAATTTATTTAATTTAGATATTATCTTCACATGATTTTCTAATTTAATATTAATAAAAAAAAAAATATTTAATTACTCTCAACAATATTAATTTAATTATAATTATTTGCACTTTTAATTAATTAAATCACTTTTAATTATAATATATTTAATTTTAACATTTTTCTAACTCTCAATTAAATCAAATAACATTGCAACATTAATTAATTATTTTATGAAATACGATTAATTAATTAAACACTAACCAAGAATTAAATAAATACTCAACAATCAAACTACATAAAGACCAAGACAAAACTTCAATATAACACAACGACTCACAACAGACGACGGACTTGGGACGGGGACACTTCCAAACCTACTCCCTTTTTCAACTTTTACCCATTGGGTTAATTTATTGTTCTACTGTCCTGGCCGGAGTGGAATCGAGACTTATTCCTGCAATCCTGCATCCAAATAAACGTCAAGTAGCACATGTATATATATATAATCAAACATCCTATCGTGATAAGGAATTGCAGTGTAGCAGGGCACTCGTGAACGAGTGATGCTACGCTGTCCTCTCACCTAATCTATTCTAACAATTATACTATCAAAGACGAGCTAACATTTCTAACCAAATTGATCATAAAATAACATGATACTTAACTACTGCATCATAACTAATTATTAAACAATTGCATCATAAAATAATACTGAATTAAATAACATGATCACCATAGAATCATCACATCAACATATAAAACATTAATAAAAATCTATTTGAATAAACAATAATCCAATCAACACACAGAGTATCATAAATCATACTAATTATGTCACATGCAACAATTAACTAGACTACGCCTCCGCACACACCAAGTCGGTGAATGAATCACCAACACAAATCAGTATCATGCTAACACACAAGAGAAACCAATAGTAGCAAAAAGTGTCAGAAATATGGGGGTATTACATCACCTATCACATGCAACAAATGGCTAGAACAAAATCGTAAACTCTTAGAGCCAATGTGTGCAAGCAAAAATCAGCATAATTGATTATTGAGAATAATTGTTTTACAAATATTACAAAAGCCTTCGAAAAGGAAATGATGCAATAAAGCAGGAAAAAACAACCCTAATCTTATCTTGAGCAAAAGAACAGCTCAATAAGATAAGATAAGAGTAACTTAGAATAAAATATACCTAAGTAAACTTATGCTAAAGTGTAATTAAATAATTAATTACACTAACAACCCCCCATAAGTGCAACTTAGCGAGAAGAAAATTATTATGCAAAGATGAGTCTCAGCAACAAGGCCTAATTAGGTACTCATTTACAAATGCAATGCAAACTAAATCAAATGGGGTACAGGAGAAAACCACATGGGAACAAAACTCCTCCCCAAAATAGAGTGCAATAAACTAAGTGATGAAAGATGGAGGACTCCATAAGACCCCCCAAGGACACCATCCATCACAAAGATACATAAATGAATCCCCCCATAAGAGAGGAAGAAAGAGACCATAGATCCCCCCCAGAATGAAGTAACTCCAAAAGAAGTGAAGAAACTGCATCTCCTTAAAGAAGTGAGAGGGAAGAGGCTGAATGAAAGCAATCTCTGAAGGTGAAGAAGGTGCAGCCCAAGATGTCTCCACAGAAGCAGGTGTGACCTCAACAAATGAAGAAGCCGAAGTAGGTGAAGACTCAATAGAAACCTCCAAAGATGTATGATCAACTGGATCCTGCTACATTGAAACAAAAGAAGCAACATGAGGTGGAGGAGATGGAATGGAAGGCTCGAGAATAGGATCCGAAGTGAGAACTCCAATGTTCAAGAAGCCAAATCTCTCCTTTGAATGATGATGCACACTAGAAGTGTGAGGAACAATCATAGAAACAGAAGCACCACTAGTAGCAAAATCAGTGAAGGAATACAATCGAGATGAGTGATCCACTATCCCATTGGCAATAGCGACTCTGCTCTCATGTGTCTCATTGATGGCAGTCGGTGTAGACTCCACAAATCTCCCGGTGCCTCCATGTGTGATATGATAAATGGAAAGAAGGTTGTTTGTCAAGTGAGGGACACATAAGACATCCTAAAAGGAGTGGTCTCCAAAACTAATAGACCCCTTCCATTTAACACTCATGTAAGTGTTGTTTCCCATCAAAATGGGAGACATAGTGCAAGGCTCAAAGGAAGTGAACATAGACTGCGAAGATGCCATATGATGAGATGCTCCTGAATCTAGAAGCCATCTCCCTGATCCAATACCTAAAGAAGCACAAAGAGCATGTCCCTTCATATCTGATGAAGTATGTAAACCAGTTGTGCATGTGTTATGCTGCTCTGAAGAAGAAGAATGAGGAGAAGAAGATGATGCAAACATCCTAGAAGGAAAATCAATCTAATGTTTCTGAAGAAGATGTTTCAGCTCATCAATGTCCTTGCTTAACAATTATGTTACGCATGTCCTTCCCTCTTGCAATATGCACATGGACCTTCTCCTTCTGAATGATTTCCCCTTAGAAGGAGGATGAATATGAGGACTCCTTTTGCTGCTCAGGAGGTTTGGAATCCTTTTGTTTCTTTTTCTTTCCTTTTCCTGTAGAATCCTTTTGATCTCTAGGCTCCTGTGATGCAATAAGTGCCTGTGATGAGGAAGAAGGTTTCAGTACTTATGCTAACTAACTAGCTTGCTCAGTGAAGATGAAGCAAAGTGTAAGAGATGGCATAGTGAATCTCATACCAAGTACATCTCGAGTGGCATAAAAGGTGGATACAAAAACTGAATAATTTGGTCCAAGCTTAGAAAGAATGGACAATATCAACTGAGAGTCTTCTTTCTGAACACCACACTATGACAACTGCAATCAAAGAGAATTGAGTTTGGTGAAAAACTCTTGGA
>VDFB02379392.1:0-25621 GCA_007258455.2 Sequoia sempervirens
CCACATCCTCTTGTCCTAATCCACCACCCGCATCCTCTTGTCTTAATTCACCATTCCAATATCCCTACCTTAACCCTCCATCCAATCTTAATCCTTCACCTACTCTTATTCCCCCATCTAATCCTAGTCCACTAATCCATAATCCTAATCCTTCATCCACTCCTACCTCGCCAGCTAAGCCTAGAGTATGCACAATTCTCACTCCAGATGTTCTCCAAGGACTTGTGATAAATAATACATCCCCAACTCCACATCATGAAGTCTTGGAACCATGCCATCTCAATACCTCATCCACGGTCATTAGTGATGAGACCCCTCTCCATCCAACACCTACCATTTTTGTTACCACCCCTATCACCACTCAAACCATTGAAACCATCACATCTACTGAATCCATTGAAACCCCATATCTCCTACCCTGAGAGTCATTGAACCCATCAAGGATAACCAAACCCAATCACCACCTCCTACTCCTAGATCCACCCAATCCAACGAAGGCACCCAAATCCAATCCACTCTTCTCACTCCCAGTATCATTGAAATCCATTCCCACAAATGTCATGAATCTCCCATCCTTCCTCATTTGATGAGTCTCCCCAACACTCCATTATCATGCCTCTCGCACACAATGAGTCATGCCAAGAGCTTGATCCAAAGCATACCAACATATCCCCTCCTCCCGATCAAGATCCTGCCATCCCATCTAGTCATCTCAAGATCACAATCCCCCATCCATTCCATCCCATTATCCCCTTGTCACTCAAGATTCCACCGCTCCATCTCATGATCCCTTATCTCCATCTCCATAACATGAGCCCTTATCACCCGCTACCAAAAATTCAGATCCTATCATGTCACCTAATCCCTCTCTTGATCCCTTACCACTCCCTAGTCCCAATCAAGATGTTGCTACGCCATCATCTCCATCCCATGATCCTCCATCGTTGCCTAAACCTACTATCCCCACACCACTTTTATATCCCCTTGGTACTCTCACATTCTTCCATGGTGGTCTCCTTGCAGAAGAAAAACAAAGCATATATACCACCCATCATCCTCTGCCTAATAATGGACTCACATCATTCTTCCAAAATAACAAAAATCCCATCATGGATCAAATGCTTAAGAACATGAACTATCAAGGAAAAGGTCTAGGCCTTCATGAGCAAGGTATTTTAGAACCCATACAGGTCAAAGAACAAATTTGTACACAAGGTCTTGGACATATCTCTCAAGACTCACAATCTAAAGACATTGGTACAACCTCTATACGTCCTCAATGAGCCTCTCTTCCAAAAGAAGGGTTCTTCCCATCGCTCCACGCAAACCATTTCTGCCATCCCCACTTCCATATTAGTTTTTCCTCAAACAAACCATCCATGTTCTCAGTTCGATCCATCCATTTTGGTCCTGCCATCCGCAAAGTAGCATGTGCAGGATCATGATGGGCTAAAAAGTGGCAATATGATGGGTATGTGGCTGTCCACTTTTTTTACCCAAAATTGATGAAATAAAAAGGGTTTTTAAAGGAGATTCTTAACTTTCCACCAATATAAATTATGCTTTTACTTTAAATTTATAAGTAATTATTATTTATTTTCTATTCAAATTATGACCAAAGTCCTAATTGATAGACTAATTGAAAAAAATCTATAGCTTTAAACGATATCACATTTTTTGAATCCAAAACATGTGTCACATTCTATGCTTCACTCACTATAGGATTAAAAAAAAAATGGGGGTAACCTTGAATTCCCCATGAAGCTCTAATGGCTAAGATGGTTAGATTAGATACGAGTTTTATATTTTTGGGTAACTTGTAATAAAAATTCATAATTAATTATTTACTTGGAAAAAAAATTACAAAAAAATATGCATCACATTGGGGCATGAGTCCCCACTTATATCTAAAATATTATACAAAAGTTTATTATCATTTTTGTGGTTAGGGTGGTTAGACGTATACACCTACTTTATTTTTTCCCTAAAATTTAAGTACCACGCATTGAAATTCCTTCAAATTTCAAATTAAATAGATTTTTTTTTTTAAATAAACCTAGTAGTTTGTAAAGTCCGCAAATTCAATTTTCTACAGATTCTATTCTTACATATTTTTCAAATAATATAGATAACTTATTCAAAAATTTACATCAAGTTTCTTAACTCTGATTTTTCTAAAAAAAATTGCCACTTAAGGGCCTATTTTTTCCATGATGATCTTGTACATACCCACCCCTCCATCCACTATCTCCCATCCTTCATCTACTCCATGCATTTTGGGTTCTTATGTCCCTCCACCCGCCATTACGCATCCTCTAAGTACTACGCCTATTTTGGACCCTTGTATCCCAAAATCACCTCCTCCATCTCGTCCTATTCATCCTTTCATCCATCCATCACCTATCTATGTCACCCATCATAAACATCCCACTCTCATATCCCATAATCAGGATCAGAAAAGGCACATACCCACACATCCTCCATCCACATATCATCCTACCTCCATCACTCCATTCATATCTTCTCCATCTCATCCATTTCCTTGCACCCATCCCATTGCTATTAAAAGCACTTTGGATGCCAACGTAAACATGCATAAATCCAAACATCCACATGAATCTAAAGCTTCCCATGTCCCCTCTAAAATACATGGTGAAGAAAAGAAAAATAAAATCCAAAATCCAAATCAAATAGGTAGGCCACAAAGGCCCACCAAAGCGAAGATCAAAACCATGTGGATCCCAAAGACAAAAGATGCAATGCCTTCAAATGAAAAATCTATAACAACATCCAAAGTTGCTACTCCAAAAGATAATCATTCTCATCCACCATCTCCTAAATTTTTTTGGGTCCTTACGTCCCAAAATTCACTATCCCATCTCCTCCATTATCCCCACATTCTCCATCCATTAATCCTCCTATCCTTTCACATACACCACCATATGTGCCAATGTTGGTACTGAAAATATCTCCCCATCGTACATCCTCCCCATCATTCCATCCATACACTTTACAACATCCCATCCATTATCCTACATAGCTCCCTCATCCAACCCCTTTAATCCATTCTCTTTCATAATCCATGTATCCTAATAAGGTTGTACTGGAACATCTAATAGTCATTTCACACATGGGCTCTTAATACCTTGTATGGAACTTGATGCTTTAGTCCTCCATCTATTTCCTTATCACGTCTTTCAAATCCATTTATCCACATCCCTATCCTTATCCATCTTCATCTACATGCTATCCAAAAATCCAAAAAGTGAAAAATTATTATAAATAAATAAATAATCCCTATCTTTATCCATCTCCATCCACATACTCTCCAAAAAGTCAGAAAAATAAAAATCAAAATAGACAAAAAGATCAAAAAAAGTCAAGAAAGTCAACAAAAAAAAGAATAGTAAAGAGAAATAATTTTTCCAATGGTGAAAACTTGGTAGACAAGCACCTTGGATAAGTACCATGATGAAAACCTAGAAAATAGGTGTCATGCGTAAATCCCCTATCCATCTTACTTCCACACTTGGGGGGAACTCCATTCCCTTCATCCATTTCCTCCATCCCACCCGTCTTACGCATCATGCTTGTCATATTCCATTTATCCCAACCCCTCCATTCTCCTAGTGATATTGATATAGATAGGGGAAAACATATAAACATGCTTTGGACACCTCTTGGCATACATTCCCCTCACCCATACACTATCCTAATCCTTATCCACATCCATCTACCTTCCTTTCCCACCCATCTTGCTTCCATTAATCTCCTTTCCTTATCCATGCATCCTACCTATATCCATCTCTCTCCTTTATTTTCCTATCCTTTTATCTTCCATCCCGCATGCCTCATCATACATGGCATATCTAGAGTGGGGGCATCTATCTTCCTTTGTGATATAGTCCTTGGAGATATCATTCATCCATCATGTCATCCCCTCCCTCATCCAAGTCCTTATCCCTTTATCCATACATCCTAGCATCTTTCCACCTCCTTATCTTTATCTATCCATCACTTCATCTTTATCCTCATCCCATCTCATAATCCCTTGTCATTGGTATCTAGCTATAGGCTTCCCTCCATGCAACCCAATTCCATCTATCGCATTGTCATCACTCCCGCTTCTTTTGCACATCTTTCCAATCTCCTATCATTTCTCATCACTAATCTATCCATCATGTCACCCTCCCCATTCATCTTGTGATGATTTGGATAACTATCCCATCCCTGAGCTTCACCTAATCCACATATTATTCATATCACCATCATCCTATCTTATCCATCAGGTCTATCTTGTCTCATCATATTGGTCCCATATTTTTATCCCCTTGTTAGGGTTCTCTCATCATCCTTTATCCATTGTCTATCGTTGGTCTTTTTTCAAACTACGTTTCCCCTACACTTTCACGTAGGCAAGGTTGACCATTTGATCTGCCCCTAGGGAATTTTGTCTGTCGTGTCTTTCGTCATCCATCATCGGTCTCCCTTGTTCTCTTTCCACTTTTATCCATGGTTTTTTATCGAACTATGGGGAATCTACGCTTTCACGTAGGCAAGGCTACTCTTTGATCAGCCCCCAAGCCCCTAGGTCATTAGGGTGTGTCAATCTTGTGTCATGTCTCTCATGTCTTATGTCATGTATCTTGTTTCTTGTGTTGTTTTGTCAAGTATGTCCTTATCTAGTTGGTTCTTAACAAACGAGATCCACCAGTATCATCAGATCCAATCAATTTTGAATATCCTACATCATATCGATCTTTTAGTTTAGTATTCATCTTTGGTCTCAACAGGATGCATCCTTCCTAACAGACCTCATCAACCCTATCCATCCCCTTGATCCTATGGAAAAGGATGTTTGAAATTGACTATGATCTTTTGATACTTTTGAATTTTATTTATCATTTGAACTTCATATTACAACTTGTCAAGATCGCCATGATCTATCATATTATGGTGTGTTTTGATCAGTTAACATAGGGACATATCTTGATATTTTCTTTATTTATGTCTTCTTGGTTGTCCCACGTAGTACCCACCAAGATCCTTGTGGTCTTGTGTTACGTTGGGGCATCCTTTTGTGTTTGTGGTTATCCCAATGCCTGGCTCGACCAAGGTCTTCGCGACTTTGGGGTGTTGGGGTAGCCTTCTTGTTTGTTGTGTTTGTTTTATAAATTAGACATTGATCCTCCTTGGTTTCACATACCCTAGCACCTAGTGTCTTATGCTATAGCAAAAATCAGTGCTCCGAAAATGGAAAATTACATTAGGATTGCATTTCATGATCAATTTTGTTGCATTTCATTATCTTTTCCTCCATCTTTTTTATTCTCTTCATCCATCTCATATCTCCATCCAATCCTCATCCATTCAATCTAATGCAAATCTTCTAATCACGTTCTTGGTCTTGTCCCATTCTTGCTACAAACCTTGATCCAATCATCTTCATCGTCATCATAATCGTGATATATCTTTCCCTTCCTCAATACCTAATCTTCATCTTCACCCCATCATCTTTCTTCCTAGTCACTCCTTTGAATGACTAGGGCATCTTTCCCATTCTAACCATCTTCTTCTAGGCTATGTTTTAATATTCTTTGAAATGGTGTTACTTCATAACAACATCTCAAAGAGGGGAAAAAATGTAGACACCTAAATTTGGACACTCACATTTGTCCAAATTTATCCCTTTTCGTCTAAATATCCTCTTACTAGCATTAGAAGAATTAAGGGTATTAATCAGAACCTTAGTCAACTCTCTCATCTCCCAAGGAATATTAAATTCCTTTTATTGTCCCCATGTGCTTCCAAATGGAATTTTAAATTCCATTTTATCCCTCCTAAGAATCTCCTCTTCCCCATGTGATCATTGAAAGGTCACATCAATCACATGGGTTAGGAACCTTTTATTATAAGAACCTTGTCTTATCCAAAGTACTTCTCAGCTCCCTTTTTGAGAACCTTGTCTTATCCTTAAGATATCCCCAATCATGTGAATTTAAAATTCACTTTTATTCCTCCAAGGAATCTCCTCTTCCCCATGTGATCATTGAGAGGTCACATCAGTCACATCCCAATGTACTTGTCCTTCTTCCACATCATTTGTACCCTTTCCATCTGACCATGTCCTTTGGACACTTCATCCTCCACATGGCAATATGTGAGGGCTTGTGAGTCCTCAACTCACCCTAGCCCTCCATCTTGGCCATGGTGGCTCAATCCTGACCGTTGAATTCTCTAGAGAATTCAATTTCTTCTATAAATAAGTCCTCTTCTCATTCATTTAGGGAACTTATGCATTTTTATCACACTTATGTTCTCAATCCATTCAAGCATTCATCAAGCTCTACCTCTTGCTCATCTTTTTCATTTGCATACTTAACTCTCATCCTCCATTGTAGAATCCTTAAGCTTTTATTGCACTTATCTCATACTCACATCCTTCATTGCACCCATCTTGCATCTTAACCACCTTGCATCCACTTTTCATCACATTACCATCAAAGGAGCACACACTCAAGTTTCAATCAAGGGCCAACCAAGGGATCATCATAGATAAAAGGTATATTTACTTGCTTTATCTTTTCTTTTGTTTTTGTTCAACGTAGCCCAATCTTGAGGTAGTCTAGTGTTCTTTACTTTGCATTTCTTAGTTAGTTTTGCATATTTAGAGGTAATAACACTTGCATGTACAGCTAGATTATGTTCCCTGAATGCTGAGGTCTGACATGTGTGGCATGTCCTTACGTGTTGGTGTGCATCTTGAAACACATGGGGCCAATAATAGCCTAATCTAAGAATCTGATGTGCCAAGGAATCATTGGATCCATGTCTTGTACCATGCCTACTATGAAACTCAGCAATGGCATGGTTATCTTCTTGTTGATTCAAGCAACGCAAGTAAACACCTTCAAATTTTATTTTGTACAAGGATCCTCCTTTAAGCATGTAATGGGCACTTTTCATCCTCAATACTCTCCTTTAAGTAGCATTCATCCCATCTCGGCATTTATTATTAAGGAGGAAGAATATCATATATGTATACCAAGGATCCTTAGTAAATGATTGCATTGTGTATTCTTGGCAAGTGATATTCTTGTCCACATCCGCCATAGCTTTAGATAAATCTTGGCCTTGAATTAGCTTCATTGGATGAGTCTCAAAATCATACTCCTGCAGAATGGCCATCCATTTTCCTCGCCTCTCCCCCAATTTGCTCTGCATGAGGAGAGACTTCACAGTTGGATCAGGAACTATGGCAATCACCTGACTACAAAGGATGTAGTGTCTGAACTTTTTGAATTCCTGTACAAGTGTGAAGGCTTCCTTTCCAAGAGATGGCTATCTGAATTCTGCGTTCTTAAATGGGGAACTCATAAAAGCAATAGGTCTTTCATCTCCCTCACCTTTTCGCTATGTCAAAATAGCAGCACATGAATGATCAAATGCAAAAGAATAGATATAAAAAGGCTTTAAGTAGTCAAGACTGATTAGAACCGGGGCCTCTGAAATTGACTGTTTAATCTGCGAAAAAGAAAATTTAGCTTCATTACTCCATTCTATCTTTGCATCCTTTTTCATCATTTCATTCAGGGGTTTGACAATCTCTGCAAACCCAGTTATAAATTTCCTTAAAAAATTTATCTTTCCAATGAAAGATCTCATTTCCTTCTTGCTTCCTGGCATTGTTAGTTTTAAAATGGACTCAACTCTATCAGGGTCTATGGATATCCCCTTTTTTGAAATTGTGTGACACAAAAGTTTCCCTTAAGAAACTCCGAACACACACTTTTTTGGGTTAAGAGACACACCATAACTTATACATCTTTTAAGAAATTTTGCTAAATTCGCAACATGGTCTTCTCTATTCTTAGAAAACACAGTTAAGTCATCCATATAAATAATGATACATTTACCTATTAAGTCTTTGAATGTGACATCCATTGCGTGCTGAAAGGTAGCTCCAACATTGATAAGGCCGAACGGCATCCTCCGATAGGAAAATTTCCCCCACTTGGTAGTGAAGGAAGTTTTCATTCTATCTTCATGACTGACAAGAACTTGATTATATCCCGAATAGCCATCCAAAAATGACATCATATGGGATCCATTAATAGTTTACAACACCTCATCCAGAGAAGGAAGTGGGTAATTATCTTTCTTTGAGGCCTTATTTAGATTTCTAAATTCAACACACAATCTAATCTCACCACTTTTCTTGCGAACAGGAACCAAGTTAGCAACCCAAGTGGAATGTTGTACTGGAAAGATTATGCTTGCAGATAGCAGCTTTTGTACTTCCTTGAAAATTAAGGGTTCAATTAAGGCATTGATCGGGCGCTATTTTGGAAAAAGGGCTTTGATCCTAGTTTCAAGGGTATGGTATATGTGATCACTAAAGTATCAAAGGTCTTCAAATCCTCATATCCCCAAGCAATTACTGTAATTTCTTCTTTCAGCACCTTAATCATTTTGTCTTTAATCTCCTCAGGGCAGGTTTTACCTATATACACATTCCTTTCTAGACCTGAATCAGCCAAGTTGATAAATTCATACTTCCCTCCATCGCTTTCTATTAGCACCCTTTCACGAGCCCAAGATTAGATTCAAAGATCCTTTCCAAAGCTACCGTCCCTTTTGGAATGTTGTTGCTTTTCAAATTGAGTATCCCTTCTGTATCACAATTCTCGGGATCCCAATCTTCGTGGTCTCTTTCTGATTCATCAACTATTTGTCTCTCAAAGACATATGAACTTTCCAAGAAGGAAAGTATATGTTGGTCATCATCAAAGACTTGAAAATTTTGGACATTATTCAAGACGGTTGGGACTGAGACTAACTCCACCGAGAATCTCTTCAACTTAGAGTCTTGCATAGGTTCCAGAGTGCTAGCAGCAACAGCAAGGGCATTTGCAATCTGATTTTTCTCTCTAGGGATCAACTTGATGCCAAAAGCATCAAAATATCTTATTAGATTCCAAACTATGTTCCTGTATGCAACCAATCTTTTGTTGTGATAGGTGTATTAATTGCAGACTTGCTTGGTAATAACTTCTGAATCTCCCATAACCGTGAGAGTTGTAACCTTCTTTTGATGAGAAAACATCAGTCCTCAAGCCAACGCTTCATATTCTACCACATTGTTCATGCAGCCAAACTACAATCGGTAAGAAGCAAAATAAATTTTCCCTTTCGGGTTGGTTAGTTCAACTCCAACTCCACTCCTTGATTTAGATTTAGAGCCATCAAATTTAAGACTCCATAATTGGTCCAGAGCTGGGATTTCCTTCTTCTTTGGGAATAGCGGTGATTGCTTGGTAGAAGTGGATGGCGGCTCAAACTGGTGTTGGCTATCTAGGTTTAAAGGCTATTGTGAACATTGTTTATCAAAAGATTCACCTAGATTCAAAACATATTCAGGAACTACTTCTTGAACCTCTTTTTGGATCACTTCACAATTTAGTATGTTCTTCATAAATGCCTTATGCATTGGAAGGTTATCTGGGGCATATGTAACAGAAAAAGACTGAGATTCCTCAGTCTTTATTTGGAGGTTAGAGCATAGAACCTAAGTCTGCTCAAGTTGGGAAGGATCTTCCTTTTGAGTGAGACTAGTCCTCGTCAGGATGGTGGCATCCCTAGCTTCGAATGAAAATTGATTAGTGGGTGCTTCAGGTTGGAATTCATAAGCTTCCTCATCTTGGTAGACATGGTTCAAAATATCTACGCAAGGTTGACACATCAACTCAAAATGACTCTGATAATGAATCTTGCACCAATTGGGGAGCAGCAAACTCCACAGATCAGCCTCTTCTCCCATAACCAACCTATCTTGTTGCAAATTTTTAATTAGAACTTGTTAGTTGACCGTGGTCATTGGGTCACTATGTTCTAAATGCAATGGATCATTAGAATTGAGCATTGAGAAGTGTGTAATGTTTATTTATGTTAATCTAATTGAAAACACAAAACACAAAATGAAACCTTAATCTAAAGAAATTGAAATAAATAAAAATAAACAAGATTTCTTCAGAGCCGTCTCATTTTCCTCTATCTACAGTGATTTCTTTTGAAGCTATTGCTCTCAGATTTGATGTAAGCTTCTCCAAATGGCTATTGTAGAACGAGTATACAAATGAAAACTACTATTCTATATGCTGGTGGAGTGAAATTGTGAACAGGGGCTGTAGATTATGCACAGGGGCTGTGAATGAAATGTATCATGATATGCTACTATGCTATGAAATAAAATGAAATTGAATGCTAAAAAGGCTTATGCTATGGATGCTTAAGAGCTATTTGACTATAGTTTCTCTGCTAAAAACTTCTATATGATTTGGAGTTCCCGGCAGTTGTATTTATAGATTTTTGCAGGCTCAATCCCGGCTGGCAAGAATCTACGGCTGTGAGATTATCTGGTAAGTTTGAATGGTGAGAGATGGAGAGGTTGAGAAGAAAATGGGAGAGGTTGAGAGGTTGGAGAGAAGGATGGATTCCTGTCTTCAACCCACGGGAACAAGCCTGCACGGAAACAGAAGAAATTAAATTTTCTGTTTTAACCGTTTGCTTCCCGGGAGTTGAAGATAAATCCCAAATTAAATAAATAAATTTATTTAATTTTATTTATTGCATTTTATTTTTGATTTTTATACTATGGAAGATTTAATTAAATATTTTGTAATATTTAATTATATGACTTGAAGAATATGAAATATTTAGAAGATTTAATTAAATATTTTTGGAATATTTAATTATAAATAGATTTTTGAAGAATTTGAAATGATTTTAAGAATGAATATTTAAATTGAATTAGAGGAAATAATTAAATATTTTGGAATATTTAATTGTAAATGATATTTAGAAGAAGAATAATATTTTAATCTTTATTTGAATAAGATATTCAAACGAAGATTATTGATAATTAATATAAATAAATCGTAATGTTTATTTAATTAATTAAGAAATGAATACGAAAAGATGATTAAATATCAAAATAAAAGAATGAAGAAATATAAATAAATTATTTAAATTTATTTATACGCAGATAGAATTCAAAGATTTTAATTAAATATTAAAAATATTTAATTAATTACCAGACAATGTGATGTGACCATTTTAAGGTGTATACAAGGTCATGATTTCCTCCCTCTTGTAAACTCATATCTCGGTTTTGAAGTAAGCTACCTCGTTAAGAGAGTTGTATTCAATGATCATATGTTTGAGCCTAGGCTCACTGTCAATCCTTATTTGTGTTGCTACCCCTTTCCATGGCAGCCACATATGTGAGAAGTCTAAGGACAAATATCCCCCAATACTCTTCATTAGGTCTCAACTTAGAAGCATACCATACATTTTTGGATATCAGCCACTTGGATATCCATATAAGTTTAGATCCTTGAGTCAAATCCAATCTGCACATGAATATTTTTCGGTTTTCCTACCACATTGACCTCAGTTTTATCCAACTAAATCACCTTTTTGTTAGTCTGAAGTATATTCAAACCTAATTTTCTACAAATGGAGAATGGCATGATGCTACCTGATGCCCTAGAATCCAAGAGGCAGTTGTGCAAATTCTTTCTGAATATCCTTAAGCTTAAAAGGAAAGGTGGGGTCCTTGTCTTACCTTTGTACAAGGTTGGATTCATTTCATTTGTGGGAGTTGCCTTATTTTTAACTTTTGACTGATTTGCCTCCTTCAGGGCTCTCAACACAATTTCTTGTTGGGTAGGGAACCACTTCATAATGTCAAAGAATGACAATGAATTATTTTTCTTCTGCATCTCTACAATAAAATCAAACTCCATATCATTTTTCAATGGATACTTAGGAATAAAATTTGGTTACCTTTGTTTTGAGTTTCAAATGGCCCCTTTGGTGGTGGCGAATTGTTGTTCGCATTCTGATTGGGTGGGTCCATGGTGTTAGGAGGGGAAGATGTAGTAAATGGGCCCTTATTCTAATTTCTCAAGAAATAACCTCCTTTGGATTGGAAGGCCTCGGCATCATATAAATCTTCTACTGGTTCATTTTCTGTTTGGCTAGGGAATGGAAGTTCTTCATCAAAGATGTCATCAGCCATGGAAGTATCTGTGGATCCACCAAACTTGTTGGGAACACCTTGTAATGGAGCATCAGCCTATGCAATCTTGACCATCTTCTCCATTTCTGGGTAGTTCACCTCAGAATGAGCCACAGTGTCATGTAGCCTACACCAATTTGTCATAAAATTGAGATTTGCCACATTTGTAGTGTGTGGCTTGTCATCACCAACCTGATAATTATGGGAAACTCCCCCATTTTTTGGCCCAGTATTCCATTTTCTATTGTTGTTATACCTCTTATTGTATCCCCTATTCTGATTCTGGTAATTTTGGTTAGGGGAATTCTGGTTTTGGAAGTTCCTCTGGATCTGATTGGTGTTCTAATTTTGATTGGAGTTTTGGTTGGAGTAACCACCCTAATTAGAATATCCCCCCAATTTTCATAATTCTGGTTTTGGTTTTGAGGGGGTTGTATCTAAGTTGGGCCATATCATTTGACATCTAAGATAAGGTTTTCTTGAGAGTTTCCATTTTATTAGTCAATTGAACAGTTCATTCACTTTCTGTAGTCTTCACAACATATGGCTAACTGATAGGATTTGACCCTCCAACTTGATTATGGTATTTTTGTGATTGTTGGGAGGAATCTGGAGCCCCATTAGTGAAGAATGGTAGGGCAGGTGGGGTTTGTAACTCAGTCGTGGGTCCATATTGGGAATAAGACATCCTCGGGACCGTATTAAACAGAGGAGTTGGATTAGGCATTTGATATCCTATGGGAGGGAGAACTCCTCCTAAAGTTCTTGATTGTAAACTTATCTATTGTTGCAATTTAATGGCCAGGTGATTAAATTTAGACAAAGAATTAATGTCAGCAGTAGCATATGTCCTCTACAAAAATAGGCCAATCAAGGAATCTACGGCCCTTAAATATGCCAAAATGGCAATATTTTCAGCAACAAAGTAAGGATCCTATAGCCTTTGGTACATCCTCTGGAATCTTGTGTCAAATAATGGTAATGGTTCATGGGGTTCTTTTCTTATGGTAGAAAATTGGTGATACAAAATGGCAGGGTCTACCTAGACCCGAAATTGATTGATAAAGCCATTTTCTAATTCTGTCCAACTCAGAATAGACCCTTGGGGTAGATTCAAATACCAGTTGTATGCCATGTCACATAAAGATTATGGGAATAACCTACATACAACATCATGGTGGGTGACTTGAGCATGAGTACAAGCATCTTTAAATGCATGTATGTGCTCTTCAACACTCCTTGATTCTCTGTACATTTATTTGGGACAGAATTTCTCTGGATTCTTGGGAAGATTATGTATACCACTAGGGATAATCCCTAGTGGCAAGGGATTATTCACAAAGAAATCCATGGGTGCCGGTGGGACTAGTTGAGCCAGTTGTGAAATAGGTGGATTTGGTAGAAACCCAAGTGGAATAAGTGGTGGTGACAACGGTGGAATCAAAACTCTATGGGCTTGGGGTTTGTACCTAACAGGGGTTTGGAGTTCAACCAATGGTTCTGAATTCTGAGAAGATCTAAGAACTCTTTCAAACCTTTCTAGTGAGAATGACCCAATTCGATCCAGTTTGTTCCTCAGGCCCTCCTTCTAGCACCATATTTTTTGATGGTCAAAATAGCACAACAACATTAAACAAAATATCGGTATCCTATTTCTCCTAAAAAATAAATATAACATAAAGAAATATATCTTCCAAGGTCTTGGTAGTTAGTTCTCAACTATGTTGATATTACTCAATGGCCAATGCAACTGTAATATTCAAGGAGCCTACTAGTATAAAGGAATACAAACTACATCATATCAATTAACCTATGTTTGGGGGGTAAAAATAAATAGAAAAAGATAGAACAGAGCTTCAAAACAAAAAAAATATGAATATAAACTTATTCACATCTAGACATGTACCTTAACAACAAGTGTTTCTTCAACTAACCAAAACCATAACATGATGCAAGACATAGCATAACCTACACCATTGCATACATTCATAGTGAAAAATCGAATAATCACAACCATTCATCAAAAAAAACTTTACTTCAAGATTGAAACACATCACCCACTCATTGCTAAAATCATATCAATAAACATAAATGAATTTCATTCATAGATAATTCAATGAAATAATCTCAAATCCAGTTTCCCTTATTGATTTGCATTAAATAGAAAACATTTATGCACAGCATCCACTGGCATATGGATGATTATGATTCATTAATATTATCAATCAGATTCAAACTTGACAATAACATGAAACTACATTAAAAGTGTACAAGTATCTAAGTACAACAAAGTTTCTCAAAGTATCTTGCTTAAAAACTTATAAAATCCTAAGACTATCACAACACTATCTGCTATCTCATCAGGTGGCTAATCCTTCTTCAATCAGCCGACCTTTACAAAAATGGAGCTCAAAATTACATATAGGGAGGCTATGCACTAATTTCTCTCAATCAAAATTTGAGATCCACTAATCAAGGAACCAGAACTACATGAGGTGACTTCACTAGCTGATCTTCAGTTCAATGGTTGATGGCCCTGCAATCCAAAATCTGAGGCCCAAAGAGGGAAGATAGAACTGTTGGATGAAATTGGTAGTTAAGCTTATGTCATAACCCTGCAAAATAGGAGAGAAGAGAATGTTATCCATCAAGACAGAATATTCCATTGCCAGCTAATCCCTACATAGTAAGCTCAAGAAGGTATTCATCATAACTGGAGAACACTTCTTGACGAATATCCACATTAGGTCCATCTACCCAATTATCTTCAAATTTAATTCTTTTCAACTCTGCAAAGGAAAATTCTTGCATATCTTTCAACTTAATCAACTCCCTCCTAGCAGCCTTTACTTCATCTCTAATGTCCATGAGTCTATCTAAAAACAAGTCTTCACCATCATCCTATTTTTCCATCACCTCCTTAAATCTTTTATTCCATTTCTCTTTTAATTTATCAAGAGGAAGACCTTCTTTGACAGGGATATCTACATTGACCAAAATAGCAATCACTACCTCCAATTCATCAATCTATTCATTCAAGTCCTTACTGGCTTCTTAAACTTCATTTTTATGTTCATAGATGAATTTGGATCTAAACATGATTATGCTTAATGTTTTCACAATGAAATCTGCATTATCCTCATCGAGGATTGATTTCTCCAAAAGAGTTGGCTTGGGTACCTTTCTAATGTCCTTTAGTTTCTTGACATGCTCCTTATACTCTTCCTCTTGTTTCTCTAGGATTTCAACATGTTGATTCATCTCTTCCCACAACTCCAATGCACCTTCATGAACTTTAAAACCATCAACCAGTAACTCACCAACCTCTTGATTAAGTTGATCAATCCACCTATCAAGCATCCCAACTTTACTTCTCATCTATACCAAATCATCAGCTTCTTTATTGCTTGGTAAAATTGGGGTATCCGGAGCAATAGCTTGTTGAGAAATAGGAGTGGATACATCCTTCAAGAATTTATGCAACTGATCCAATTGGGCTTTAAATTCATCCTTCCTTTATTTTTCCTTGATCATCCTAGATTTGGTAGAGGATGCCATAATGTCAATAAGGTTCATTTGTTGATTCCTTGTAGGTCTCCCCAAATTGACAGTGCCCAACTGGTAATCAGTCACTTGCATATATTGTCTGTGTTTTTCCACCATTGGGATTGCACATTCAGCTATAATCTCACTTGCATCGGTGAGCTTAGTGGAATAGAAGACCCTAGATTTTTTCTTGGGCCTCTCTTTCTCTATCTCCTTCATCATTTCATCCCAATTCAAAGGCTAAGGTTCAACTATTTGCTTCCTCTCAAGTCTAGCTTCAGCCATGTTGGAGTAGTGGGAGTGGTAGACACTTGTGTAGAAGAAGAAGCAACAGTGGCAGAGGAAAGGGGTTGCAGAATGGTGGTCTTAGGTTGAGAATCAACCTCTTGTACCTATTTTTGTTCCCTTTCTATAGCTTCCTTTGCAATCCTTTCAGCTTTAGCCTTATCCTTTTGCTCTTGCATCTTTTTAGCTTCTAATTCCTTTTCCAAACATTCTTCTTCTAGCCTCCTCTCCTCATACATTTGATCTCTTTGTCTTTCAATTTTTTTAACTTTATCCCATGCTTCTTTAGACTTTTTTTCATGCTTAGCAAGTTCTTCAACCTCCTTTTCTATTTGAAGGTGTTCTTCCTCTTCTTTCCTTCTGTGAGCTTCCTCAATAGCCTTAAATTTAGCTTGAAGGACTTCTCTTTCTCTCCTTTTTTGAGATTTTTCCTCCTCAATCTCATGAATCTTCTGCAACTGAGCTAATTTGTCCCTCTCCTCTTTGGTCTTCAATTCTTGCTCTTTTTGTTGTTGCAACAAGTCTTTTGTCTCCTTTTGTTTCCTTGCTAGTTCTTCCCCACTAGCCTTAGCCTCAACTTCCTGTTGTTTAACAAGTGGCTCAGCTTGTGCTTTGGCATCAGCTTCCTTCTTAGCATCCTCAAATAGCTTCCAGTGATCTTCTTGGGTGAGGACATGCTCAGTTCCCACATCTTCAATTTCTTCATTGGATGCAACCACGTGAGTTTCCTTGTCAGATTGGGTAGCCTCAGAATCTATATCAATATCATGGATTTCAATTTCATGCTCTTTCCCTTTCAAGGATTCAGCTTCCTCATGAAGGGTTCTAGTAGGCATTTCCACAATTGGTTGCTCTGCAAGAGGAGGTTGAGTTGAGGTTTCACCTCCAGCCTCTGTTGTGGCCTCCTCTCGTTATGATTCAAGACATCCTGAGCAGGAATTGTAGGTTCAAGCTCCTCTCTAGAATTGGGAGGGGAAAACTCCAATGGCTCCTTAGGAGTTGTCCTTTTTTTACTTTCATATCCCTGGGTGGTACTTGCAGCTTTTCTCTTTTTAGAATTTTGAGCCTCTAGTTCCTTGATCCTCATAACCACCCACTAGATAGTTCTATCTAGGACTAGCCTTGCAATTTGTTTGATGTCAATGGATTCATCTGCATCCCAATCCACTTGATCCAAGTATTTAGTACCTATCTTATCAGCATCATATTGGGGATCCAGGGTTACACCATCATTTGACAATGTGTCAGGAATATCCTCCACCCCATACTCAATCATGAGTGGAATGGGAAATCTTTCATAATTCCTTCTTCTTGGATCATACTCATCCTGTAGGTCCATCCAAAAATCTTCCAGCAAACTAAAATGCTTATCAAAAACTATAGGAAGTAAACCTTGCATCTTGTGCTTGGGATCAAAATACTTCCTAGATGTATATAAGCCTAATTTCAAATGGATCAACTCATCACAAATCATGTTTGTTGCCACATTCTAGGTACAACTATACTCTCCCAACTTCAGAATAAATTTATGGCAACCAATCTTTTGCTTGCTAGAAAATTTAAGATTGACCCCTATGGCTTGGTAGATGAACTCCATCAGAACAATTTTGTTATTGCAGCATCTAGGTAGTAAATGAGGATGGCCATCAAATCCAGCCAACTTGAAGTAGGTGAACTTGGGGTATTGTATTTTTCAATGTCCCCATTCTGTAATGAATTACATGGCATCCTTGCATCTCCTGTTAATCGATTAATGATGACATACAAGAATGCATCATTAACTTTTCTATAATGCAGCTCAGAAGTTTGCAAAGTCAATTGATCATAGTGATCCCACACCTTCTTTTGTCTAGGGGATTCTCCCAATACTCCAACTACTTTTAAACCAAGAAAGATGCCTCTTCTTGCAGCTACATATATCACATAGGAAGTCATGAAGAAGCCCTTTGTCTCCCTCACTCTAAGCATCTAGTTGTGTAGGCATTCTGATAAAATCATTGGCCAATCAAATTGTTGCCTGCCATCCAAAATAGTTTGAATGAATGGAAACATCCATTCCTTGAATTGTGAGGAATCTCTCTTCCCAAACACTTTGGAATGCATCATGATAATGTTACCAATCTCCATGTTGAAGTCTGACCTCTTAGACTGATCAAGAAGCTTGGCCAAAGATTTATTTTCAACTCTCATCCATTTTTTGTTCATATGGATCCTATTAGCTTCTTTGTGGTCACTAAATAATTTCAATCCCTCTACCTCATTGAGTTGCTTGGGGTTCTATGGTGTAGGTGCATTAAACATGAACCTAATCATCTATGGAGTAAGATAAATGATGATATTTCCCTGCAAGTCCACACATTTTCTTGTTGTGGGATTGTAAGCCCCAGTTGTAGTAAGTATGAGTTCTTAAAATTGGACTGATAAAGGAAAGAGGACAACATGTGCCAATCTAAATTGAACAATCCTTTGTGTTCTCCCTGTCACATCCTCTGTGAAATTTTCTTCAAACAACTCCTCATAAATGAATGGGCCCAAGTTTGTATTTGTGATGTCCGCCCAATCTGAATCTACCTTACTAGTTGTAAGAGTAGCTTCCTTATGCTTATATCTCAAGGTGTAAGGAAGTTGCTCCACATTTATCTTCTTAGGCTTGGTTCCTTGTCTTGAACTTTTTGCAACTTGGATTCTTTGAGAAGCTTCCTCTGATGCTCCTGATATGCTCTATTCCTGCAACACAACCTTGGATTAGATGAACAAAGGCATGAAAATCATTACATCGTACATTACCTCTCATACCATTCTCTATTCCCTCAGGATAACTCTCCATACTTAGTCAAATTTTATATTCACCGGAAGTGGATTCAAAGAAGAATCAGGAATAGGAAACCATTTAACATGGGCAAGATCAGGACTGGAACTGAAACAAGACTGGAACTGGGATCGGAACGAAAACCGAACCCAAAACTAGTCGATAGTTCCAAGTCTATTTCCCACTCCGCTTCCGCTTCCGCCAAAGGGAAAAGGTGAAGATCGGAGTCAACGGTCATCAAAAGCGGAATCATTTTGGGATTTAACTCCCATGCAAACACTTATGGGACAAGTTCATTCTTGGGTCCACTTCTGCCAGTTTGTCATTCAAACAAAGCGATTTCTTAAAGATGTGGTCATATGAGCTTAAGACTTAGGTCACATGGAATCACAAGGAAACCTCAAATAAAGGGGCTTAACCTCACCCTTTAATAGAATAAAGACCAAATTTAAACTTTTAGGGCTCGACATTGTAAAGGTTGTCCCACAAACCCTAGTTTGTGTGACTCGTCCACTCAGGTAATTAGGGCATCAATAACCCGACATGAAAATCACTGAATCGACATGGGAATAGGATCAAGGGGATCGCCAAACAAATTTTGAAGCATCTAAAGCAAAGAAAACCCCACAAAAATGAAACCCTAGTTAAAAACTAGGGCACGACAGAACGGACACGCCACGAAAATGACAACAGAAACGACTAGAAACAAACAGGAAAAGAAGAAAGAGGAAAAAAAAAAGTAGAGAAGAACAAAATGAAACCAAAAACAAACAAAGGAATGGGCGAAGATCCATAGGAAAGGTCCCGTGAATGTGCAAGAACACCAAGAACAAGAAAAATGACAGCAGAACGACAAAAACAAACGAGAAAAGAAAGAGAAAATGACCCTACCTTGAACGCCAACAAGAAAGGTTGAAACTCGATAAGAATCCACTCACCAACACACCTCGACAATCAAATCATGCTCCTCTCAAAGTTACTTAGGCTTTGGTTCGCTAAAACAACTTAGACAATAAAGATAATGAGCGAGTTAACCTTAATTAAGGTTTTAAAAACATTTCGCCCATGTGAGGAGGCTGCAATTAATGCATTAAATGTGGTTGATCGGGAGTGGAACCAGAACATAAATGAGTAATCAACCAATGTGGAATTCAAAGATAGGGTGGACACGGACACGGATCTGGAATAGAACAAGAAACCTTATCCAAGTCTCTGATCCAACTTTGAACCTGGTTTCGGTCCTGTGGTAGGGACAAACAGCAAAAGGGAAAAGGAGACGGAATCGGAACCAAAACCGGACCCAGAATTTTTACAAAATTCCAAGTTCAGTTCTGATTCTGGTTCCACTCCTGGAAAAGGAACAAAACACCAAGACAAGGAAAGCAACAAAAGAAATGACAGGAAGTGGGACCGGAACGAAAACTAGACCCGGCCAAGACACCAACGAAGATAAAAACACATAGCAAGCGAGCGAGAATGAGATCGGGACTGAAATAGAATTTGAAAATTTTACAAAGTCCCTAGTTCAACTCCAATTTCGGTTCTGCTTCCACTAGAGCAAAAAATAAAACACAAGGAAACGAGAAACAACTCAAGGGAAAAGCGGACCCAAGAGAGCAAGACAAACCAAAAGACAACGAAAAGAATAGTGAGGCAAGGGCGGGGTCGGAACTAAAACCAAATCTGAACTTGGAACCTTGAAAAGTTTAGAGTCCAATTTCCATTCTGACTCTGCTTCCGCCAAACCAAAAAAAAATGACTTAGGAGGAAAAAGAAAAGCTCCTAAGACCCAAACAAAACACCAAGGAAAAAACAAAAACAAAGGGGGACCCATTTTGATCCAAAACAAAATGGGGTGGTTATTCAAAGCATAACAGCAGCCATTGCATCTAGGTGATGCTCATAGAGGTGAAGCATTGGGCCTTCTCAGTAGGCCACCCATCCCAGTACTACTCTAGCTTAAGCATGCATAACCATGGATTTTTCCACAAGGTTAAGCCCACTTAGCTTAAAAACCAATTTTTAAAACCTTCATCAAGTATTGTGCCTTATGAACCATTCATTATAGAGCCACTTTATATCATCAATTGATAAGTAGGTGTTTTCCACAGCATGTCAAATTATGATATTTCTATCAGGATTCAATCGTGTAGATTTTTTAGTCAAAATTATTGACCCATGTTTCATGAGTAGTGATTCACAAGATCCCATCTCTCATTATAATGAATCCCCAAAATTTAACCTTTTCTCATGGTAAATTATAATATTGCTACCCAATCATCAAGGGGTTATCCTTCCACTAACTCCTTCAAATAATCATCCCCCACAATCTTGAGAGTTTCTTTACACTCTCCTTGATAAACACCATGATCAATAAAAACCAATGCAATGAGGCATCAAGGAAGAACTCAATGTAAACTCTTCCTCAAAATTCAATATCAGGTGTTTCAAAATATTACCCAAATCCCATATCAGGTTGGGAAGTTATAATTCCTTATTTTAGATCCTTCATAGTGCCACTCTAACATTACCAAATACTATAAAATTTGGACAAAAAGGTGTCTCAATATTCATCTCAAAAAGTGGTTTATCAAAAGATATCTCTGCATCTGTCTCAAAAATTAGGTTATTTGAAAAAGATTAGAATTTGTTTCTATTTTCTTGAAACTCTACCACATAAGCTACTTGATTTCCCAATCTAAAATCATAGAATTTTTAATTTACTGGTCCTTTTTTATTCTTTTATTAAATTAGCATCTTCATCTTTATGACTAAAAATATTTGTCTCACTTTCATTTTCATAAATATCTTGCAAAAAAAAATTATCATTAAAAGATTGATGGATGTGAATTAAAAAGGAACAACCTTCTCAAATGCTTTTACATTCAATAAGTGATGCTTCCTCAATTTCATTAAGAATAACCTCTTGCTAATCTACAACTCAAAATTCAAAAAGATAACTTTTTCTTCCTTAAATTGTATACATTCCATCTATTTGATGGATTCCTCCATGGTCTATTTCTTCTCACTTTCTTGTATCTCTAATTGTTCTTCTTTATTTGGTTCTTTCTCCATGATTTCTTCCTTGATCATCTCCCAAAACTCTAGCTCTATTGTACTCATCACTTTTTTGGGTTGCACATGATCTACTTTTTTGGCTCTGTTTTTCCTCCTTTCTTATCCACATTGAGAAATTTAAGAAAGAAAATTCTATATATTTTTCAAATGACAAAGCTACCTTTAAATATTCTAATAGATTTTGATATTTTGAAAACCATTTAGTAGTTTCTTCTATTGATTATCTCATCAGTTCCTTGATGTTTAGAAATTAAATTTATCTTTGAATCTCTATAGATAGAGTTTCATATGTATTGAAACTAGTTTGAATCTTTATATAGAAATGGAAAAAATATATGATAACCCCATGATTCGCAAGCTAGAAATATCACAACTCTAATGCCACTTAATAAATCCAATATATTATCTTGGAAAATAAAATGCTTGTCTATGAATTTTATTCAAATCTTGCAAATGCTCAAATTTCTTCGTAATTTTAATAATAACATTAATAACCCAAATTTATAGTTAGCCAATAGATAAGAGAAAAAATCCAAAACATCTTATTACTAGCGAGAGTTAGAATACATCAAAATATATAATAGTATCATAACAATAGCTACAATAGCATAAACAACAAACCAAATTGATGAGGGTTTAATCCATCCAACACCCATACAAAATACAATAACAAATATCAACATAGAAAATGCGGGACAAAAATAACCCACTTTTGATTACTTTCAAAAAATAAAATTATAGATTTAGAAATTACAATGCTACAACCATGTGGACTTGATTCACTACAAGTAAAATCAACTTTATAAGAAAAACCTATTATTCGGAGCCATAATTTGCACTAATGGATCTGCCTCTTGTAACCTCAGTTCAACCCTTTAGTTGACACCAATAACTGTCTTAGAAATTTTTAGAAAGTGTGACTTCTTTTGCTTTGGCGCCAAAAGTCTAACCATTCAATTTCATGTCCAAGAAGATATTATTGAATTTCACTTTTTGGTGGAAAAACTTCCCAAAGCCATAACTTTTGACTCAGGTGTCCCATTTGCTATTATAGTATATCATTGGAAATATTTCAGGGAGATCTACAACTCCAAAGTATCTAAAGATCATTTCATCCATTTTTTAAGCTTTATTGAGGCACCTAAGGGTTTCAAATTTGAGTTTGAAGTTGTATTGGAGAAATTTCTTAAGACAAAAACTTTAATATCTCCCAAATGGTACATGATATTGATATGATTCTTCTACTATCAATCATTATTTTCAATTCTGCTCCTAGGGGTAAATTTTCAGGTCCATATGTGCTCATTTAGGCTGACTTACTAAAAATAGTAAGTGACTATTTTTTACCTTTTCAAGCTTCTAAATATCTTACACCCCTTAAGTGTCATTATTCAACCATATAATAAAATTTAAAAGCAACTCAAACTTGGTACAACTAAACCTACAACTTGGAAGCACATTCACAATCTTTGGATGAGTTTTTCCTATAGGACCAAAGGGGTTTCATCCTCTAACTCTTGAAACCAATGTATTTTCATCCTCTGACCTCCAACAAACCTAAGGGTTTTTTCCTTTAATCTCCAACAAATATAAGGTTTTTTGTTCACAAATTTGATTTTCAAACATGTGCTCAAAATAATGTTTTACAAGAATTTAAAATTATAATCAAATATCCCTCAATTGAATACATTTACTCCTTAAATATCTAAAATCTATGGCTAGTAATGAATCCTAACCTAATGAGAAAGTGAGACATATAGATGTGGTCGTTACTATTTGTTTCTCTTTTCCCATATAAAATTTGCTTTCATTTTCCTACATAAATTTTAATTTTAAAATTACCTTGTAATCTGGGTTAAATATTTTGCCTTTTCACCAAATTTTTTCACTTTCATAGAGTTCACAAAATCATAAAATTTGTGACATTTAGAGCTTCTTCACCCTTTGTTCCCTTTTATTTCTTTCTTTTCACTTCCCCTATTACCTTCTCTTTGTCTTGTCACACTTTTTGCCTTTTCCTAAAAAATAGAATTTTTATAGAGTTTGCAAACTCATAAACTTTGTGATATCATGAACCCAGTGAACTTCTTCCTTCTCTTTTTCACACTTTTCTCCAATTCTCTAACCTTCGAAATTTGTGACATATAGATCTTACCATCCTTTGTTACATTTTCAAATATTTTGCGCATTCACAAAATTTACAACAAATAGAACTTGTCACACCTTCAAAGATCTTGTGAACTCACAAAATTCTTCTCATGTTCTTTCTTTTTTCCTTCTCTCACATACTTTCTCCTTGCATTCTCTAACATAGCTTGAGCATAATATATAGTTATAGGTCTTACTAATGAAATCTTTAGTTTATGCACCAAACCAACAAAAAAATCCTAGACCCCTCCTCCTACATATGCATGTCTTGTCAAATATCTATCTTTCATCTACACTATCCTCCTCAAATTTATTGCCATATTTTATTTTATCCACTATACACATTGCCATGATGAGTCCATTTTCTTAGTAATTGGACCTTCCACTTTTGAGCACTTTGTTATTTTTGATTAGCCATTGCATCCACACCCCTCGGCCTCCATATAAATATGACCCATATGCAAAGTATGAAATGTGTGATCAAATTCATGTATGCTTGTCCCTTCTATTTTTCCAATATCCAAAACTCATTAGTGACTCCTAGAACCCTATAATTAATAACCTTTCTCCCTTATTTTCTCATCTAGCATTGAGTGTCAAAAAGCATGTCAATATTTTTACTCATGAACAAATATACAAAAAGAAAATGAAAATGAAAAAAATAATAATAATAATAATAAAATCATGCATGCCTAAGAGAGAAACTCCAATGGTCTATCAAAGCAACTTAAATGCGGAAAAAAAAAAAAAAAAAAGTAAATAAATCACTCAAGTAACTTGAGATGTTACTATCTCTTCTCCTTTTCTATTATTGATATGTCTGTAAGTCATTGTAGAATGAGGTTTTGACCTAGGGTGACTTTCTTTCTCTTCTTCTAGAGCATATGACCTAAGAGTGACCTAGTACATTAACATCTATCACCTCCATTCCTCTATTTTCCCAATAATTTTTATACATTTATTCCCTTCTCTCAAACATTATTGCTCTTAATAGCTAAAACTCTTGAACAAGTTATGGTAAATCCTTTATTACTTTCTACTCTATAGCTCTTTCATATATTATTTACTAACTTCTTACCTATCATTGCTTATATCCCATTATTATTTATATACTTCTATTACCATATTCATGGCACATCACAAACTCTTTAGTTGATTGGTGCATAAGCTTAGGATCATGTTATAAAACCTACCAATCTATCGAAATGACCATTACTTTTGCTTGAGATATTCTTTCTTGAGTTGAATTTCACTTTGATCTACTTATTTTCATCTTTCCTTTTACTTGCTTTCTTTATCATCTTTTCTAACAATTTAATGTAAATTATGTTGAGTTCTCGTCTTTATCCTTTGTCTTTTCCCACTTTGATTGCTTACTTGCTTTGTCTCCACTTTTCTATCATTGCATTTCACCCTTTACTATCTTTCTCTCACTAGATTCATCGCTTATGTTCACTTTCTCTCAATGGTACATTTTGTTCTATGACAAGTAGATGATGATGATACATACAGTGGTTACTACCATGTACAATATGAGTTGACTACACCCACATAGAACAAAGACATGATCAAGTTATTTTAGCTTCTAACTTTCATTCATAATTTATTTGTGGGTCTCTTTGTTTGCTATCAAGTAATTTCCTTTCCATCTCATTCATCCATCTTCACTTATC
>VDFB02379393.1:0-37477 GCA_007258455.2 Sequoia sempervirens
AAAAGTGTAGAATGATTACTTCCCAAAGTTTGCACATTGACCAACATATGGATGTTTTTAACCTAGTTTTAGTTACACAAAGTTTTGTAAGTGTATGGAGAAAATAATGGATTAAATAGTGAAGCCACTACATTGAGAATTTTCTAATCATGGGATAGGCTCTATAAGTGTGTGTGGAAGCTAATGAAACCATGTTTTTTTCAATTCAATTCATGTAAAATAATACTTGAATAACAGACTATAGAGGGGTTTCATGGAGTCTTTGTGTGACAACATTCATGAATTGCATTTTCTTTGCATAGATAAGTATGATATGGATGAGTTACATGATTTTGATTTGAGGAATGAATATTGTGTTAATATTCATAAAAAATTTCTTAATATGCAAGTGTCAATCTAACTAGTGTCATATTGTCTAGGGTTTTCTATCATAACAAGGAACATGATTAATAAAAAGTCTTTTTGTGTCATCTATTTTTTTATTCAAAGAGGGTTATAGTCAAAGTGTGTGTAGAGTTTTAAGATCATTTTCTCATTAATTTAAGTCTTTTTTTTGTGTGTTGAGATAAGAAGATTCTTGTAAAGAAACTAGGACACATGTATGCAAGGAGAGATAAGGGTTGAATGTTTATTGTTCTGAAGCATATTGTAAATAGAGTAGTACTCTAGAATATATTTTTTCTTTATTCCTTATTAGGTTTGGTGCTCCTATATTTCATTGGAGTTGGTGCTCTATTGTATTTAGTGATAATTTTGTTAGTGAGACCCAATGGTGAAAAAATTGTGATGATTCGATTGGTTCTTCAAACCCAACCAACAGATAGAGTGGTTTTTCCATTTTTTAGGGTTTTCCACTAATAAATATTGTGTTATGGTGATCATTATGTGTTTCCATTGAAGTTTTTTCTTAAAAGATAAATTTGTTTAATTTCTTTTTTTTTCTACATCACTGGTTCACACCATCCCCCCTCTCAGTGATATTGAGTATTCCTACAATTGGTATCAGAGTGGTAGGTTCCCTGTAGAAGTTTAATCAACTTAGGTTGATCCTAATAGTGGAATATTATGGATAGTCAAGAAGGATCTTCTAACTCAAGAGCACATCTATTTGATGCCACTAAATTTTCTTGTTTGATTATTAGGATGGATTCTTACTTGCCTTCATTGTGTTTTGATGTACGAGAGTCAATAGAAAAATGTTATACAATGCCTTCAACACCTCCTTCTACTATTGATGAGAAGAAGGCTTATGAGTGCAATACAAATGGCAAGGATGCCATGTTTTTTGGTTTAGCAAATGAGATCCTTGTTAAATTCATACATTGTAAGAGTTCACAATATGTTCGAGACAAGTTAGTTAGTATTTATAAAGGTAATGTCAAAATGAAGGAAGCCAAATTGCAAACCCCTAGAAAAAAAATTGAAGGATTAAAAATGAATCAAGAATAAGGGATTATAGATTACCTTCCTAGAGTAGATGAAAGAGTCATGACTATGAGAGTTCTTGGTGAGGAAGTTGAAGAGTAAGAACAACTTATAATCAGCCTAAAAACTCAACTTGAAGAGAGTAAAAGAGTTGAAGATGTGATAAAAAAAAGGAGCTAGAATCTAAAGAGAATATTTTTCACGGTTTAGAGGTAGAAATTGTGATTTTAAGGAAGAAGCTAGAAAGGTATGATAGCATCAGGTTGGAAGATCTTTTGGGAGAAAAAAAGAGATACAAAGACATGATTGGTTTAGGGTATGAAGTTGGAAAAAACTCAAAAACTCATAATCTTCAAAAGGAAGAAGTTGAGAAAAGTAACCTATGTGATACACATGCTAATTATGACAATCCTAACAACAATGTTAATGTAGATATTTCATCAAAAATAAAAAATTAAAGATTCACAAGTTTAGCTCTTGCAAGAAGGAGTGCATCATTCAAGTCTAACTCTTACATTTATGGTTATTGAACTTCTATTGTAACCAATATGTTCACAAAGCTAATGATTGTACGATTATCCTTGGAAGAAGATCTAACTTTATAGGTAGAACTCCTTTCATTGTATTAAGCAATCTAAGATGCCACAATTGCAATAACTTTGGTCACATAGCCAAGTATTGTAGACCTAGTCCTGATGAACAAAATAAAAGGGGTAATGATCATTCTATGAAGAACATGAATCTTACAAACCTTGATAAGAAGGATAAACTAAAATTAGTCTAGAGGCAAAAATAAAAGGTCACTAAGACTGAAAAATCAATGTTTGTTCAAGTTTCCCTACATGCTAAGAAGAAAGATTTTTGGATATTAGATAGTGGCTATTCAAACCACATGACAAGTGACAAGAGAAAATTAACCAAGTTTGAAGACCATAATGGAGGGTTTGTCAAGTTTGGAGACAATACTACCATCCAAATCAGAGGTAAAGGTACATTGCTTTTAGATGGAAAAATGCCTATTCATGATGTCTACTTTGTTGAAGGTCTTAAACACAATTTGCTGAGTGTATGTCATATTTGTGATAGTTGATATAAAATTTTGTGTCATGATCAATGTTGTGAAATAAGAAATAAAATAAAAAATTCAGAGGCTAAAGGTTTAAGGAAAAGAAGCAATGTGTATAGTTTCATAGGAACTAAAACCAAAGATGGATATGCAAGCATTGTCTTATGGGACAAGTGCCTAAGAAAGTTGGTTGTGGCATAGAAAGATTGGACATCTAAAATTTGATAATCTAATCAAAGTTAGTAGAAATCAAAATGTAAGAGACATGCCTAAAATCAGGAAGCCTATAAGTAGAATATGCAAATTTTCAATGAATGCCAACATGGGAACCAAATCAAAATCAAGTTCAGAACAAAAGAAAATTCATCTAAAAAACCCTTATAGTTAGTGCATACAGATTTTTGTGGTCCTACAAGGACAAGAGCATTAAATGGAGAGAGATACTTCATGCTTTTCATTGATGACTATTCAAGGATGACTTGGGTGGCATTTCTTAGGCACAAATTAGAGGAATTTGAAATGTTCAAGATCTTTATGAATTTGGTTAAGAAGGAATCAAGATACAAAATCTAATGCTTGAGGTATGATAAGGGTGGAGAATACACTTCAAGAGATTTTTTTTATTATTGTGATCAGCGTGGTATTAAAAGACAATTTGTAGCCTCAAGGACACCTCAGCAAAATGGTGTTACCAAAAGAAAGAATATAATAGTCATGGAGATGGATAGGAGAACGCTTCATGATGCCAATCTATTAAATACTTATTGGAAAGAGGCTATACATATAGTTGTGTATACTATAAATAGAGTACAATTAAGGGTAAATATAAAAAACCTCCATATGAACTTTGGTATGATAAGTCAGCCAATGTTGGTTATTTTGAGATTTTTGGTAGCAAATTCTTTATTAAAAGAGATGAAGAAGGTATGGGTAGTTTTGAATCTAGATTTGATGAAGGAATATTTTAGGACATTCTACACATAGAAAAGCATATAAGTGTTTCAATAAGAGACTCAAAATAATAGTTGAAAGTACTAATGTTAAAGTTGATGAAAAGTTGTAGCCTAATAAACAATAGTTAGAAGATGTTGAAGAAGAATATGAATCAGAACATGAACAAGAGGTTCCAAAGAAAGAATAAACATCTGAAAAAACTATTGAGGCTATGATAAAGACTCCTTCAAAATCTATACAAAGAAGAAAACTTGCACAATTAAGTGACCAAGCCAATCTTTGTTTGTTATTAGCAATAGATCCCAATAATTACAATGAGGCCAGGAAGGATGAATGTTTGGTTAAGGCCATGGGGGAAGAACTAAGCCAGATAGAGAATACAAAGACATGGGAGTTAGTTCCTAGGCTTAAAGACAAGAACAATTTGGCTTATGTTGCTACAAATGATCAGGAAGCAGATATCTTTACCAAGCCTTTAACCAAGGATTCATTTGAATAGTTGAGGGAGGGATTAGGTGGTTTTTCTCTTGCCTCTCTTCACTAGGTCAGTTCTTTACAAACATGATTTCAGGGGGATCCTATATCATTATTCTATGTCCCTACAAAATTGAATGCTTGTTTCAAATTTGGTTGAAATTCTTGATTGTTTCAGGCTTTTATTGCATAAGTTCTTAATTTTGTAGTGCTATCAGTCACTGTCAACTATTGGCATAATGATACTACTTTGAATGGACAGTGATATGGTGTTAGTGGAAGTCCCTATATGTTATTTTTTGTGACAGTGTAATATGGTGCTTGGACAGTGGAATTATTTCTTGATTAACATTCTTGTTTTGTAGTTGTGGCCTAGACAAATTATAGAGCTTTACATGTTTATTCAATCACTATTTGTATTTACAGATTTGCAAGTAATAGTTTGATAGTGATATTCACAATTTTGGATTGTATGTTATTTCCCAGTGATGTTTTACCTTGAGAAACACATGGGTATGGTTGCTTGACAATGATGCATATTGATATGCAAGTGTATTTTTTTAATATTTTCTACAATTCTTAGTGTGTAGACAAGATGATAGTGCTTTGCTTCTAGTCTCAGTGTGTAATGATAGTGTCTTGTGCCTTGAAAGAATTTTTTTGCATGAGATGGTGATCTTCCTAGTATAGTGATAGTCTTATGCATTCAATTGCCTTGATAGTGCCTGTGAAATGACAACCTTGAAAACTTGATAGCGTTAGTGCATTGACAATGATATGCAATCAATTCCAAAATTTGACAGTAATATGCTTGGTGGTTAGTCCTGGTTCATTCATCCATATTGGTGTGATAGTGCTCTTTCATATTTTAGTCCTAGTGTTTAAACAAGTTGTCAGCTTCTGGCTTTCCATGGAGGTGTACCTATTTTTTAGGGGGAGTATGTACTCCTTTGTCTTTGATTTCAAAGGTAGAGTGAGAGATTTGCAAGCATGTTGAATTTCCATCAATGACAAAGGGGGAGTTTGTTGGTTGATTTGTCATTGATGTCAATGGTACTTGTATTCATTCCATGTTTAGTGATTGTTGCATTTCGTGGTGAATTTTTTTGTTTGTCATTGATGTCAAAGGTTTGTTGATTCTTGTCACAGATTTCAAAGATGAAAAAATGTTTATTGATGCTTGCCATAGATGTCAAAGATGATAGAGGGTATGTTGATTCTTGTCATAGATGTCAAAGATGGCAGAGGGTACCTGTTCATTCATTACATTGTGTTGATGCTTGTTCATTCATTCCATTGTTCATTAATTTCATGGTATTGATGCAAAATTCTTTATGACAAAGTTGTAGTGGTAGTTGTCCTTTGAATATATCTTTATATCAGAGTTGATTCATTACATTGTGATTGTTTCAAAGTTATATTGAGGTTATGAGATGATTTTGTTATAGTTCATTCATGGAGTCTTCTTTTCACAAGCATCCTTCATCATATTACAAGTTGCAATATTTCATAACTCGGATATTCAGTGAAAGAATTTTGAATAAAAGCATGTTTGTTAAGGGTAGAGACTAAAGAATCATTATCTTTGAGCATTGTCATTTGAACCTCATAAAGTTGCAAAGTTCTTAGTGTTTATGAGGATTAGGGTTGTATTTTTTTTATTACCTTTCAACAAGATTTATATTTCTTCCATTTCTCATTATCAGTCTTAGAGACTTATAGAGGGTGAAGTAATATGGTGGTCATTCCATTTTAGGGTTTTGGTTGTTAACATTTCTATATCTTTTAACCTAAAACACTAAGCATCTAAAACCCTAAGACTATCCTATACACTAAAGACCTATGGTTTATTCCCTATGAATACCATCAATGTAAGGTTCACTTTATGTTATATTTGGTTTTTGACTTGCTATAAATGGTGGAAAGTCACTTAAGTGACAAAATTGAGGGTTTAAGTTCACTAAGCAACTAACCCCTACTTCTAGGTGTATCAGCTAGACAGGTTAAAGGTTTGTTGTTTACTACCCAAAGCAAGATCAATGGTCTTTATTTAATTGATGAATTGGAAAATGTTGTAGATCAAAGGACCACATTTAAAACTACAAAATGGTTACTTCTTGAAGCTTGCACATTGATGGGCATATGGATGTCTTTGACCTAGTTTCAGTTACATAGATTTTTGTAGTTGTATGGAGATAGTGATGGATTTAATAGTGAAGCCAATGCATTGATAATTTTATGATCTTGGTCTAGGATTTGTAAGTGTGTAATAAAGATAATGAAACCATTTTTTTGTCGATTCAATACACAGAAAAGAAGACCTGAATAACAGAAAATAGAGGGGTTTCGTGGAGTTTCGATGTTATAGCATTCATGAATTATATTTTCTTTGCATAGATAAGTATGATATGGATGAGTGGCAAGAGTTTGATTTGAAGAATGAATAGTGAGTGAATATGTATATGTTGAATGAACCAGAAAACTAAGAGGTGGGTGAACCAGTTGTATCTAATTAAAACATCAAAAACCCTAAATAGTAATTAAATCCCCAAGAATTCATTAAATACTTATTCTATTATAGTGATTAATCATGAAATACAGATGACAGATATTGAAACATCAACACCATACACAAGAGAGCACCATATTTACATGGAAAACCCAATGAGGGAAAAACTATGTTGAGGATTAGCTTAGAATATAAGGAATTGTAAAATTGGTACAAGGGCTCACTTCTAGAATAGGACACACTGTCCAATAGGGATCACAGCCAGGGCTCAATGCCACAAAAATAAAAGAAGATTGAAGAGAAATGTTACATAGATAATAACTTCTCAATGCAACATAGAATCCCCCACAATAGCCCCAACACCTTCACAGCCTTGTTTGAAATATTGCGGACAACTTCAACTCACTACATTCAAAATTCCAACACTTTAAAGTTCACACTGCTCTGCACAAATTCGCACACTATATTTCTACAATTCACACCACATTCATCTCTCACACCTATCTTGAGATCTTCCAAAAACACCACTCTTATTTATATCATCTTCAACCTTGAAAACCTTCTCCATGGTCGATAACACATCATTTACATTTATAATTTCAAAGTAGGTCGGCATCCAAATATTCCCATTGTGGATAGGAATGAAGGTGACCCACATAAATCCTTAGTTAGGACCCAAATTTGTCCTAACACGCCTCAACATGTTTCCACAAACTTTGAAGCTACTTTGCATGCAGTGTTAACACAAGGTCATCCATTACCCATGCTAAACACCATAAAATTGTTAAGTGCATGCTTCCCACTTGATCAAGATGACATGTGGACCACCCAAATATCTTTTACATGATCTGGAACAATCCATGAATCACCTAGGATCCAACAAAGATTTCTTCTAAACTTGCATTATAGAAATACTTCAACCCAAAGTATTTGATTAACCTTATACACGCACTAACGCGTGGGACACACACTATATTGCACCAGTTCAAGAGAAATATTCACGAGTAGAATTTAGAAAATAAATGACTAGGTGACTAAAAATTTTAGTCACAACAACTAAAAATGACTAAATTCTACTCATTTTTTGTAACTCCACTATAAATGAGTAAATAAATGACTAATTTGTTCATTGACTAAAAATTATTTAGTCATACAAATAAATATGACTAAATAGTTAGTCATTTATTTAGTCACAATCCATTTCAATAAACCATTTAAGGAATCAAGAATATAGCTCGCCAAAATACTCTAAAACTTTATAAACATTCTCTTAAACTTTCATTGAAATCTTATTTTCAGGCATAGCCCACCATAATGGAGTTTTCATTTTAATAAACATACTCTAAAACCTTCATCAAAACCTTATTTTCAGGCATATTCCACCAAAATGGAGAAGTGTTTTAGTAAAGAATGATAAAGAATGGTAAGATGTGTGTGACAGGAGGCATAGGATCCATTGTTGCTTATCTCATTCTTGCTTCGCTCAACAAGGGTTACATTTTTCATGCTATTGTTTGTAATCCAAGTATTTAATTGACATATATTTCATATTCTCAAATTCCTTCAAATTATTTTGAAGTATCAATAATACCCTATATTGTTTAGAATGATTTATTTTAATTTAAAAAATAAATTAGATGCTTTTGAAGTATCAATGTATCCTATATAGGGTTTAGAATTATTTATTTTAATTTAAAAAATAAATAAATGATGTATTTTCCTATGATTAGATAATGTGGAGATCTCCTCAATCTGCCCCAACACACTATCCTCTTTGGCACTGTATTCATTACTCTAGTTGCTAGGGTTTTGCATGTGATGTCTTTAATATCTTCATTATAGTGGATTTTAAATAGATCTTTGTATTTTCTTTAATCCTTATCATGGTAACCCTTTACTTCCATAATCCACCTTCAATCTCTTCTAAGAACGTTGTCTTAAGCTAGACTACATAGTATGCATATAAAGCAAGTCCTTCATACCTGCCATTGTTCCAAACCACCACTCACCACCTTCCTTAAAAAATTTCCTCCATAAGCACAATAGCATGTTTAAAATCATGGTTGCCAGTGATTGACCATTAAGGTCACTACTTTCATCAAGATACAATGAGATTTTTTTCTTCAAACTTAAGGCATTATGCAAGATAACATTGTGAATTGTTTGTTGTGTACAATTTGATTTTCTTACACATTTACTACTTTGCTAACTGCCTTTAAGACTAGATGTTATTGCACCCTCGGCTACAATCTCAAATATCTGCCCTACTTGTCGCGAAGATTCCTTTCATGAGCATCCTTCTATAAAATCAAACTATGCCCTATAGACTTCCTACTTACTACAAGGGACTCATTTTTCATGGTATTGTAGTTCTTAAGATCCTTCAACCTTATTGACACTACTTCACAGTCCACAAGGTATTATTCACTATTCTCCCATCTTTGATGAGTCTCAAAACATTGCTCAAACATGCAATCCACTACCTCCATTATACAATGGCTAAGAAGAAACATTGAACTTGTGATTACCACTGCTACTTCATTTGAACAGTCATTCACTGATGCATTTTCCTTGTCTAACACTTCCAAAATCATGTGAAAACCCCCTAAGGGCAGCAAGGGGGTAAGGAAACACACTATTAAAATCTCCACTTTACTATGCAAGGTTTGAGCTTTATTATCTTGTCACTGCTCAGCCTCTTTTTGACTGTCACACCTTAAGTGACTATCATTCTGCTACCATAGTGCATTTACAAATTTCACTAAGTTGTACACTAATAGTGTACTTGTTATTAGTTTAATATTTAGATTGCAAGATTTTGTTATTACCTACAATGTCTCAATCTTTCTTGTATTGCAACCTCACTAATCTACTAGAGTTATTGTTTATTTTTCTACGGAGGCCTAGGGTTTGTACCCTAATCATGCTCTTACCAATGCTTTTGTTGGTATTAAAAAACAACCTTAAATCTTGGGTCATAAAATTAGTTGTCTTGACAAAGTTGTGGTATGATCTTGGATTGTATCCTAGAGTGTGTGGGAAGCTTGTGTTTGATCATTAAAGGTATGTAATCTGATCGAAATGTATCCTATCTAGCATGGGTCTTGCTTTAATACTTCCCATAATGGTTATTAGCATATCACATTATTATAGTTTGTGGTAACCCAATATTGCATTCAAGTATGTAACAAACTTGTTATGTAGTTTAAGCTGTACATTTTTAAGTAACATTCATAAGGTTTGAAAAATCTTGATCCTCTCTAGAATAGCCCATTAAGCATGGATTGTGTTTGAATACACTACATAATTGATACTCACTGGCAACACATATCAACCAGAGTTATACCAACCAATAATTTCTTAGCATGCACTCCTAGGTTTGAAGTACCCATAAACTCTCGTGGTAGTGGGTTTCGTAAAGAAGTAGAGAGTAATAGCATTGATTCAATTTTTGTGAAGATTTCTACCTTTCCAATAGGGGGATGACTCCAACAATTTTAAAACCTATTCTTCAATAATCTCCAAGCCTTCAAATCATCTAGATTTGCAATCACACAAAGAAAGAGAGAAAATGTTGATTATTAGGGAATAGGGGTTTGCCTTGGTAAAAACCATTTTAGGTAATTAAAACAAAATGATGAAATAAGATAATGAAGTATGAACATGAAATAATGCAATTAGAACATTTACATGATGATGGATCTTGAATTTTTGCAATAGTTGATGAAAAAATCTGCACTTGAATTCCTTAGAAATGATCTTGAATGCTTGACTCTTGCTTGCTTGACTTGGTAACATGTAGGCTTATGTTGCTTCAATGAAATGAGGATTTGAAGGCTCTCTTATATAGGAAATCCACTCACATGACCGTTAATTTGATCCCTAAGGCCGACATAGGAGAAATTTGAATTAAAAACCCAATTTTCTCACTCAAAGCCTTAAAAATAGGCCAAATGGAACTCATTCGCCATCCTTGGTGAATGAGTCCCACTTGGATGGGAATAATTCACCCAAGGTGGTGAATGGGTCCCATAGGGGCTATTTTCCATGTTAAAGTGTAGGGGAGTGAAGAATTTAAGCTTTTATGTTGATTTTAGTGGGTTTTTGATTGAAATATGCCTTGGGATGCACATTTTCAATGACTCCAACTATTAGCATAAGCAATATCAATATATCACAAAAACATGTATTTAAATCTATAAAACTAAAATTATACTTACCTATATTTAACAAGTATTCCATGTTGTCTAGGTTGAATTTGCATGGTCTCTTTTTTCCATCTCAAATTATGTGATGAATTTGTGATGATGGCTTAAGGATACAAATGGACAATGAATCAATTTTAACTATTAATGTATAAGCAATATCAATACATGTATTTAAATATATAAAACTAAAAATTATTTACATGTATTTACTTATACCACTGTACCATTCGCATCCTCTCTTTTTTGCAATTCATCTATGATTGTCTCATGCTCTTCCATAGAAATTGTCCATGGATTTTTTATTTGTGGGTCTTCCACAATGCCTCCCTCACTATTTTTATGTTGTTGCCACCAACTTTGGTAGTGTGTATAATCTTCTTATGTGTTTCATAATCTTTGAATCACGGGGAAAACCATTCTTCTTTGTTAGAGTAGAATTTGTAAGTGGCAGCAACCACACCACAAATTGTTGTATAATGATAGCCATCATCAAAGAACTTGTTCTCAAAATTTTTATTTAGAGGATCAAAGAGGTTCAAAATTTGTTTAAGGGGATCAAAGAAGTTCTCAAAAATTTCTTAAGGGGATGTCTTAAGGGTATAACCAAACTTGCTGGATAATGATAGCCATCATCATCTTCTCAGGGTTCTATTAACTTATGTTTAGTATCCACACAAAAATCCAGCCAATATTTGATTTCCTCTTCATTATCCTCACATGCAACAACAACATAGACATATCCTGCAAATAAATTTTGATTTAATAACTTGTGTGTCCATATAATTTTACCAATCTACATACATGAATTAATATATATAAATTAAATATATATTAAAAATAGTAATAAATTGAAATAAATTGAAATAAATTACCTTCTTGTACAAGGTCTAAAACATGGTCATAGTCATCCAATGCAAACACTTGATCACCTTGCCTGTGGTGATGATGAATAAGAAGGATCCAAATTGGTGCATGTGCCTAGACTGCATAGTGCTTAACTTGTACAACATCAAAGATAACCTTCCTATATGAGTCATTGATGATTTTCTAGATGAATTGAATGGAGCTATATTTTTTAAAAAGTAAGATCTTAGATCAAGTTATTAATAAATTTGAATTAAGGAAGAAGATATTTCAAAGACAATATTTAGGAATAATAAGGGTCATGATGATTTTTTGGTGATGCCATTTGGTCCTACTAATGCACCATCTACATTTCAAAGTTTAAAAACTCCATCTTTAATATTGTTTTGAGAAAGTTTGTATAAAGGTATTTCATGATATATTGATTTATAGCAATACATGGGAGGAACATTTGTAGCATGTAGATCAAGCATTACAAGTTCTCAAAGATCGCCAACTCTATGTTAAAATTTCCAAGTATGGTTTTGGTATTAAAGATGTGGAGTATTTGGGACAAATAGTTTCACATGAAGGAGTAAAGGTGGATCTTAACAATATCAATGCTATCATGGAATGGCTTCTTCCAAAAACCATTAAGAAATTGAGGGTTTTATTGGGATTAATTGGATACTGTAGAATATTTATAAATAATTATGGTCATATAGTAGCACCCCTCACAAATTTATTGAAGAATGGTTATTTTCAATGCCCAATGAGTTTTCTAATGTAGATTTCAATATATTAAAGGAGGTTATCTATACTAATCTAGTTGGGTATGTCTTGAGGATCATGATGGGCCAAAAAGTGGCAATATGATGGAGTATGTGGTTGGCTGACGATTTTCTTACCCACAAAATTGATGAAACAAAAAGGGTTTTTAAAGGATATTCTTAGCTTTCCATTGATATAAATTATGACTTACTTTGAATTTAATAATTAATTATTATTCATTTTCTATTCAAATTGTGACTAAAGTCTTGATTGATAGCCTGATTGAAAAACATCTATATAGCTTTCAAATGGTATCACATTTTTTGAATCTAAAACATGTGTCATTCTATGCTTCATATATATAGGATTAAAAATGAAAAATTGAATTCATGAAGTTTTGACCAAGTTAAGGTAGTCAGGACATACAAGTTTTATATTTTTTTAAAAGTTGTAATAAAAAATCATAATTAGTATTTACTTAGAAATGTTGCAAAAAAATATGCATCATCTAGGCATAGTCCTATATATATCTAAGAATATTATAAAAAAATATTCTCATTTTATTGTGGTTAGGGTGGTGGGACAAACACCTACTTCTTATTTTCCACTGAGGAATTTTAGTACCATTGCACATTAATTTCAAATTTTCACCAAATAGATTATTTTGTTTTTAAAAAACCTAGTAGTTTAAAAACACATTCAATTTTCTGATTCTATTCTTATATTTTTGAAATAATATAGATAACTTATTCAAATTTTTAGATCAAGTTTCTAACTTTTATTTTCTAAATTTTTGCCCTTAAGGAACTTTTATTTTTTCCATGAGGATCCACCTTTTTATACCCTAGTTCTTGCTACTCCAGACTCCACTAAGGATTTTATTTTTGAATGTGATTCTTTAAGAGATGGTATATAGAATTAGTTCTCATGTAGGAGTTTTGACCCATTACTTTTGAGATTCGTCAATTAAAGTGTAAGAATTAACTCAAACCTAATTTATGTGAAGGAAATGCTAGCTATTCTTCATGCAATGAATGAATGGAGGCCTTATCTAATGAGTAGAAACTTCAAGGTTAAGATAAATCATGATAGACACATATTTTTTGAATCAAATATTATCTTCTAAAGAGCAATAAAAATGGGTCACTAATCTAATGGGACATGACTTTGAGAATGCATATAAGAAAGGGGTAAAAAATGTTGTGGTAGATGCAGTTTCTAGGAAGGATAAAAATTTATTGTGTTCCATTTCAATATTACAAGAAAATTGGGTAGTAGAAGCCAAAGTTGAGTAGAAAAATGGTGTTTCTACAATCTCATTCAACAGTTACAAAATGATCCTACTATTCAAATAAGTTTTGTTGGAAGGGAGATTCTTTGTGGTATAAAGAGTGATTATATCTCTACAATAATTCCACTCTCAAACAAAAGATTATCATAGAGCTTCATGAGTCTCCAACTCATGGTCATTCAATATTTTGAAGACATATCATCAATTCAAGCAAGACTCCTTTGGGGAATGGCTAAAAGGGGATGTTCAAAAAAATTTGGTTGAACATTTGGTTTGTTAATAAAATAAAGGGGATATAATTAAGATGCATGGTCTTTTGTAGCACTTATTTATTCCTATCCAATGTTAAGAAGAGGTCTCCATGGACATCATCACAAGGATTTCAATATCTAACCAAGAAGAATGTTATCATAGTAGTGGTGGATCACCTCACTAAATATGCACATTTTATTGCATTATCATATCCTTTTACAACAAGTATAATGGTAAAATAATTTTTGGATTGAGATAAAAAGCTACATGGTGTTGATGGTGTTTTACGCGGCAACAACTTTCGAGGCGAATACAAAATCCTATCTCTCTTGAAAGGTAATCTCCAATAATGAATTACTGAAAATCACCCCAAGGTCTCTCGGGTGTTAGTTCATAACAATGCATAAAACAACTCAGATGAAATGTGAAATTGTTGGTAATCACAATCGGACCTTACTACAAGCAAACTAAACCTTTTCAATTTGCCAGATCTAACAATATGATGATCTTGAATCCTAAATCTAACCGAATAATAAAGAAATTGCAAAAGATAGGGATGTAGGGAAGGTAATAAAATCTAAATTACTGAACAGACAAGCAATGCAAATGACATATATTTGGAATGGACCTATCTCAAATAACCAATTCCTGTTCGACCCACAAGGCAATCTTTACAAGAACAGTGCAATCTTCTGAGGAGTATAAATTTTCAAATCATAGACTTGCATCTACAACCGAACTTAAGCACATTTGAATATATATGGTCCAGGTTGACTTCACCAGCCTACTACAATCAGATAGTTACTGGGAGTATAGACCAAAGATAGCTACCAACATTCCAAATATGAAATCACATACACCATTTATCTAACTAAACTAATTTATTTCTGAATAATAAACCCTAGATCTTCAAGTAATGTAAAAGATAGAACAAGAGAACCATGCAAGATGAGATAACACAAAGGATTTCACCAGTAAAACCACAATGTCTCCAATTGTATTAATCATCAAATGCTGCAACAATTCAACTGTTCTGAATATGATATCTGCTTCAAGAAATTCTAAAACTCTAACTATTGCTCTTGCTAATCTCTACTATCAAAATCTTCTGAACTGTCCCTTACAATAAGGCAAAAATGCCTATTTATCAAATTTTTTCCAGAACATGTCGGCCCAGCCAAACATTTTACAAAAAAAATAAAAACCGCCAAAACAGGTCGGCCAAGGAAACAACTAAGGCACACATTCAATGCCATCATCCAAGTCGGCCAAGGCACAGTTTCCAAGAAAGTCTGGTCCAATGTATGCCCTATGATAATAGGGAAGCACAAATCTCGAGATAAACCTTAATTGCCACTTCCTTTGTCTTTCCTCCACGCTGGTGACCCTTGGACCCTCGAGAAAACTCCCTCCAGCTCAGCAACAGGTGGCAATGGAAAAACTTTGAGCCGGCATTTAATTGACTCAATCCCATCACTGGACCGCTCAATGGTCCCCTTCCAATCCTTTTTGCTGGTCAGGTATCTATCTATTATTGCCAAATATGTAGCCGCATCATCAAGCATATGGCCAGTGACAACCTCATCAGAATCTGGGGCATAAACCTCATGCCACCATTCCTTCAATTGATCCAAACTCAGGTACTTGGGAGCCATCTTATTCCTCCCTGTCATCACTTCAAAAAATGCAATGCAACCATCATAGATTGCAGTAAGGTCGGCATCAATGGCTTTTCTTCGTTTCTTTATCTTTTTTAGGGCTCCCTGCCTGATCTGTAATGCTTCGAACCATTCCCATGGTTCATCCAACCTGGAAGAGGGAAGAATTTCATCCTTGCCCAATTGTTCCCTGCCATGCCCCAGAATAATCTTTGTCTTCTGCAACAGAGAATCGACATCATTCATATCCTGAGAAAGGATGCTTTCCACCAGCTCCTTTCCTCGGACTGCATCCTTGCCAACAGACAGAATCTCCTTAATAGCTTCATCCCCTTGTGTCCGAACACTCATTAACTAGTCTATGGTAGCTTGTGTGGAAGCCTTCATCTTCTCTATGCCAGAAATTGTTTCCTTCGGCAGAAATCCAGGAGTAGAAGAGGAGGACGGATGGAGGGACTGTAGAGGTTTCATGACCTCTTCTAAGCTTTTCCTCAACCTCTCATTCTCCCTTTTCAGTTCTCGCTTCGTCTGAGTCTCCTTCTTCAATCTATCCAGAATCACAGCACTTGACCCCTCGAATTCCTCAATGTCTTGTTCTAGGGAGGCTGGCCCAAGGTTAATGGTTTGGACACTGTAATCCTGGCTTGCTACCTCATCTCTTGTTTTATCTGCAGCAGGAGTGGCAATGTGAACTACACGGTTGTGCACTTCATCCCTTTCCATCCGGGAAATTACCCTGGCAGCCTTCTTCTTTTTCCCCTTTCCAATCTGAGATAACATTGCATCCCAGTCGAGAGGAGTGTCCTCCACTATCACCTGTTTCTTCCTCGCTATTTCTTTTTCTAACCAGTCCGGGGCCGCGGGGTCCGTCCGGATTCCTTCTGTGTCAGTTTTCCCCGGGTCCTCTGTGGCTTTCTCCTCTTCTGCTACCGCCACCTCGACTTCTTCTTCTTTTGTTGCCTTGTCATCATCTTTCTCTGGAGGTTGTTCACCTTGGTCCGTCTCCTCAAATCCCAACTCAGGAAGCACCGGCGATGGAGTTCCAGCGGGGATGCTTTTCTCTGGTTCTGGCGATCCGCGGCCCTTCTCACTCTCCGGAGAGTCCTCGTACTGCACCAAGGGAGAAGTGTGCCTTTCTTCTATCTCTACCTCGAGCCCGGCAGCCTCACTGAATAATGCCCCTTCCTCAAACGGCTCTGCTTCTCCGCTGATTTCCTGCTCATCCGGATTTACCGGTTCTGTTACACCCTGTGGAGGAGAGACAGGCTTGTCCTGTTCAGTGGCTGGCGATATTGGAGAAGAAACCTTTGGTTGTGCAGCATCCTTTGGGGACGGAGTTCTGGATCTTCTGGTGTATACTTTGGTCTTCTCCCCTCCGGAGCTTTCTACATCCACAACTGGAGGCTCATCTTCCGAAGTCGTTTGGCCTTTCTTTTTCGCCACCCTTGTAGTTCTGGCCTTCTTGGGCGGTGGAGGAACATCCTCCTCCTCAGCTTTCTCCACCTCCTCCTCGTCCGGGGACCTGCTGATAGTCAGGGTCTTCCATTTGGCGATGGGGTTGGCGGCGGACATGGCGGACGGAACGGGACAAAAATGAGGACGTTGGGTGCGGACGCATTGCGGCATTTTCCAACACCGAGACCTCATGTTTGATCCAAGCAAAGGTAAATTTTAGCGCTGGAGCCATTAAGTCCTCCAACTCTGTCACCTCAGGCTCATTCCAGTCAATATCCGCTACTGACCTATCCTTGATGGGTTCATAGACATGGTCCTGGACCAGCTTTCCATCATCCTCCAGCTGATCTGGAATCAGCTTCACATTGTACTGCCTAATTGCCTCTACTGGCAGCCGGGAATACCTTTTCCTTCGTGCATCAAGGTCATCCTTGATGTTGACCCAATAGTCCTCCAAGTCCTCCTTGTGCCTGTATTCCCGGGTAGCCCTTTTCTGTGCCCCTCCGGTGATGTCAAAATTCATTCTCTTTGAATGGAAAGAGAATCCATAGGCGGCCAATTCCTCACCTGCAGTGTGAGCTGATTGAATGGAAGGACACATCACATCTACGTCAATCCCAAGAGGGAAGTCACCTCCAAAACTAGTTTTATGTTTCTCCTTCTTCACCACCGTGTCGAACTCACAAATTTGTCTTACGACCTCCAGTAGCACTATGTGGTCAGTGGGATACCTGGGCAATCTGTAGGGAGCAACGGGGCATCCATCAATCCGGAGATAAGTGAAAGTGGGGAACTGGATGAACCAGGCCCCGTAATTCTTAATCAACCCCCTAGCCCCATCGGACAATCTAATGTGCTCCGCATTCTGAAGGGTCCGGGTGATGTTCATAGTGAAGGCATCATTGGCCCTCCTATAATCTCCGTGTCCGAGGTGCAATTCCGGATAGACCTCATAGATAATGTCCTGTCCAATAGTTCCTGCCGGAGTCAGTCCCTTGTAGGGATAGGAGACGGCCAGTATATATATAACAAAGGAGGACATGGTAAACTTCTTTCCTTCCAAAACATTCCTCAGTTGCCTATCTATTTCTGCACTGATAAGTCCTGCCCAGTGGTAATTTGTTCCTTGGCCTATCTTGGTGATCACATGGACCATCCAACTTTCCAATACCCCGGCAGTTTTGAGTCCGGCCACCCTGCTCAACAGTGTGATGGCATCATAAATATCTGGCCTAAACTTCACCCTGTGCAACTGTTTGGGCAATTTAGAGTGGTGAGACTTGGGCTTCTCAAGCCATGAGTTGATAAGCTGTTGAGCCTTAACTGGCTCGTTCTCATAATACGTGCGAGCAGTGTCAATGTTTAGGGCGCAGACCGAGGGGAGATCCGGCATGCTGAAAGCTCGGGCAATGGAGGCTGGACTGAAATTTTCCAACACCCACCTCAGTACTAACCACCATCTGTGTGTCAAAGGCGTACTGCCTAGCACACTCCAAAATCAGCTCGTAACACTGGACTGCTGGAGGGAACCCTGCCACGTGCACCAACCCTGAGTTCATCATCCCTTGCCTCAATGCCGATTGGTCCTTCTCAGCTGTTCTCTGTTTGAATTCTTCGTAACGCCAGGCACCAACGTTGGTATCGGACACATCTGCCCACACGGAGGATATCTTACTCTCTGGGACCTGACTCCTCATGTCTAATCTCAATTTTTCTGTCTCGAAAACTGCAGATGCCCCCGCACCACCTTTGGACTTCCCAGCAGCAGCTTTGCTTGATTCAGCCTGCACATCCAAGAATCATTATTAGAATTTAATTATTAAGCTCATATCCATCCAAAAGGTTAGCATACATCATACAAATCCATTAAAACCAAATGCCAATTGCCAATCTTCCGAGATCCGGAGAAATCAAATAATCCGGGAAAATCGTATAATCCGGGAAAATACATTCGGGGTGGAATTCCGGAGAAATCCGACCCAGACGGACTCCTGCTACCAAAGCACTATTAGCCATGTAAATCATTAATATGTTCGGAAATCAAAGGAAAATCATCAATTTTACTCTTTGGCAATCAAGAAATAGGCATTAACAATCATTCCATCAATCCTCTCATCGAAATATACAAAAGAATGCAATCAGACAGGAAATCCGGAAAAATCCGAATGGGACGGACTTTCGCGGACAGCATCAAATGCACCGGAAATTAACCCTGTCCGCGGAATAAAAGGAAACCGGGAAAATCCGGGAGACCGGAAATTCCGCGACAGCCTCGGAAACCCAAAAAATGGCAAAACGTGCACCAAAACAGGAGCGACCACAAGATCCCCAATATCTAAGCTCGAATGAACCCAAAACCTACGACAATCACCAGACTCGAATATGCAAAGGGTTCCAACACTCAGAAGCACTCAAAGGAAGGATCCCATACTAAAATGACGATGCCCTAAATCGAACAACCACATATCCGCCATTAAAACCAGAGCAAGCTTTTAGGGTTAAAATATCAGTTCGGGATTTACCTAAACGCCCTCTAATCCTCACAAGACGGGGAAGCCAACATAAAACGAGGCGAAAGTCATTCCAACACAAGATCAAATCATCGCATTGGCCGAGACACCCAGAAAACCCTAAATTCGCATGGCAACACATCCCGCACCCAAAACAATTAAGCAACACGACCCAGAATTCCGTCTAAAGTGTAAATATGCAATCAAGCGGATAAACGGAACTCATAGGGCACGAGAGATGTGCTTCAAATAAAAAAAACGGATCAAACCGACTGAATAAATACGACACCCAAAGTCAAAATATGAGCCGACCCCAAAATTTAACAACGCCCAGTACAAGAAAATCTGAAATCACCATGCAAACAAACGGAAGGGCGACGAATACATACCATGGATCAAGACGAGCAGAAATCGAGCTTGGAAAATCAATCCACGTGACAACACGTCCAAGCAATGAGATACTGGCAGCAACACTCAAGCAATCCACGCGCAAAAAAACCAAGATCAAACCTCAAAGCTCAAACGAAAGTTCTGAATCGCCAGAGCAGAAAACAAGGAAGCAATCGAAGTTGGAATGAATCAGAAATGTACCTAAATTCGTATATACCCGTCCCAGACAAGATACACCGACCATTAATCTTGGCGAAAGAGCGTTTGACAAATTAGGAGCCCGTTAAGTGGAATTCGGGAGGTGGAGTCTGTGAGGAGACCGCAGTTCCGCGGAAATCACGAAACCGGGGAAATCGAGAATATCGGGATGCGAAGCCGAATCAGGAAAAATTCCGGCCCGGACGGAAAATCGAGATTAAAGGCTCCGGGAATCGAGGAGGAAATCAAACAAGAAGTACTGGACAAACTCGCCGGACGAAGATCATGAGGCGGAAAATCCCAGATCTAGGTGAAAACCCAGACTTGGCCAAAACCTCAATTTCAATCAATTGCAACCCTAAGGCAAGGGCAAAGCCAGCAAAACCAACATGTCAAGACCCCAAAATGATAAATCCAATAAAATCAAAGGTCAAAGACACAAAAAAGAAAGGGGGTCCCCCACTCCAAGTGGGGCGTGTGTGCAAAAACTGCACAACAAATGGCGACTCTGCTGGGGAAATGCTCCTGAGCATTTCGATGACAAACTGGAATCAAGAACCCAGAACTCTGATTTCAACTCAAGTACCCAGCCGTCACCCTAAGTTAAAGCAAAGAAACTCCCAGACATTCAGACATTTCTATACCAGGGTCCAAGTGTGTGCAGGTGCATATATTACCTACCTTCAGTTGCAAAGAACCAGACTTGGTATGAACAGGCTACGTAAAGATTCTGACCCTAAAAGTAACCTGGATAGAGCCTCGCTGCCAGTCAGGCGTTCATAGCCCCGACGAGGTTATCGCTGTGATCCTCCTGAACATAGCTCTACTGCCAGCCAGGCGTCTATAGCCCCGGCAGAGATATTCAGATCCCCCTGATGAGTTGAATTCGAACCTCAAGATTTTCAATATCCATTTTTTTTTTTTTGCTTCTTCTCTTTTCTTTTTTTTTTTACGAATATTTCTTTTTACTCAACTTATTCAACCTGTGAACAGTGAAGTTCACACTCAGGGCTGAGAACCACAGTGGCACTAGAGCAGAAAAAGATTTTTCACTTGTCCAGACCTTATAAGGGTCTTTTACGACTTCAGGTATATTTAAAGATTAAAGGTATAAGACCCCAATACATTCCTGTGCAGAGTGACCAGAAAATCTTCGCCTTACCACAAGGACAAGTGACATAGGTAACGGAATTCATACCATAACATTCTGGAAAAAAGATTAAAGTTTGTAAGGGAAATATCAGAAACATTGGACCTGCTTGGTCACCATTATCATACAGATGCACCCACAATCCCACAAGGAGATAAGACCAAAAGCAAGAGCAACGCAAAGCAAAACAAACAAACCAAAGCAGACCTACTTTAACCAAACAAAGCCAGCAAAGCGAAAGGGAAACCCACCCGAACCAAAACAAACAAACAAGCAAAGAAAGCAACCTAACTAACTATTTACAGGGGAAAGAGCTGAGAACAGCTCAAGACTGGAAATAATGTTTAAGCTACTGCCCATTAACAGGCAGTGGCATGTCCTCTCCCGTGAGAGTCCTCAGACGGAAGGCATTATCTCCCAGAATTTCAGCAATCTGGTAAGGACCAAGCCATAATCTATCAAACTTACCATGGCTACCCTTCTGATCATGCGGCTTGTCCCAATACAGAACAAGGTCAGAAATCCTAAAGGCTTTGACCTTAGCTCTCCTGTCAAACCATCGCTTGACTACCCCCTGATGTTTGGCGAATCTTTCAAGGGCATTATCCCATTTTTCCTCAAGATGCAACAATTCAGCTAATCTCGCTTCCCTTCTATCACCCTCATCATAAAACTGGTTGATAAACTGCAGAGTTGGGATTTTAAGCTGGATAGGGAAAACTGGTTCCAGACCGTACACTAAATGATAAGGAGAGGTACCAATGGAGGACTTAACCCGAGTACGATCGGCCCAAAGAGCAAACCTAAGCTGGGTATGCCAATCCTTTGGGTTCCTCTCTAACAGTTTTCGGATAACAGTCAACAGGTTCTTATTAGAGGATTCAGCTAGACCATTCCCCTGGGGATAATAATTAGATGCAAACTTAACAACAATGCCATGATCAAAAGCCCAGTTTGAGAATTTCAAAGATGCAAAGGCAGGACCATTATCACACACAACAGCGAAAGGACATCCAAACCGATTGAGAATGGCAGATTCTAAGAAATCGATTACTACCTCTGATGTACACTGCCTACAAGAAAATGCTTCAGTCCACCTTGTAAAATAATCAGTAATGGTGAGAATATACCTGTGTCCAGCAGAAGATGGTGGATTGATGGGGCCGATGAAATCCATACCCCATTGAGCAAAAGGTTTTACCTCAATAACAGACTGGAGCGGGAGCGCTGCACACCTTTCCCGCGTCGCTGCAGCTTGACAAGTGTGACAGGTCCGAACATGATGATGAACATCCTTGAATAGTGTAGGCCAGTAGTATCCCGCCCGTAAAATCTGGTTCGTAGTAGCAATAGCAGAACCGTGACCGGTGCCATATTTCTCATGAAACTCATTTATTACTCTTTCTGCTTCCTATTTTCCAAGGCATCTTAAGTAAATACCTTCGTGATTCTTCTTGTATAGGACGGCTCCTTTCAGCATGAAACCATCACTTTTCAGTCTCAAGGCCCGCCTCTGTACTGCATTTAAACGATCAGGAGCTCGCTGATTCAGCAAATAATAAACTATATCATCATACCAACCATCCGGTGAAACCGCTCCAACGTCATAATTACAGACAGACAATTCAGGACCTATCTCTGCCATGGTCTGGGTGAGTCCCTGTCCTCTTACCAGCCTCATGGGCTGGATCTCAATGTCATACTCCTGTAGCATGGTTACCCATTTAGCTCTGCGCTCCCCTAACTCATTCTGCATCAGCAATAACTTAACTGCAGAATCAGGAACAATTGCAAACACCTTGTTTCTGAGGATATAGTGCCTAAATTTCTTTACTGCTCGAACAAGGGCATATGCCTGCTTCTCCACATATGGGTATTTCAACTCAGCATCCTTCAATGGCGTGCTCATGAAAGCGATAGGATGCTCATTCCCTTCATCAGACTTTTGTGTCAGCATTCCAGCACATGAGTGGTCTGAGGCAAAGGAATAAATATAGAACGATTTACTATAATCCGGACTCACCAACACTGGAGCATCAGCAATGGCTCTCTTAATCTCTGCAAAGGACTGCTTCGCTTCTGTGGTCCACTCGATCTTGGCATCTTGTTTTAACATGGCATTTAGCGGCTTGACAATCTCAACAAATCCAGTGATGAATTTCCTGACAAAATTAATCTTACCAAAGAAAGATTTCATCTCTTTCTTGCTGGCAGGCGGCTGAATTCTTAGGATGGCTTCCACCCTCTCTGGATCTATAGCAATGCCCTTTTCTGATATTACGTGCCCTAACAATTTGCCCTCTGTGACCCCGAAAATACACTTCTTGGGATTCAAAGAGATGCCGAATTCCCTGCACTTCTGGAACACCTTACGCAGATCTGAGATATGATCCCCTCTGTTTTTGGAGAAAACAGTCAGATCATCCATGTAAATGATAATGCACTTTCCTATGATGTCCTTGAAAGCGATATCCATAGCTCGTTGAAACGTGGCTCCTGCATTGATAAGCCCGAATGGCATCCTCCTGTAGGCGAAAGTTCCCCACTTGGTTGTAAAGGCAGTCTTGTGTCTGTCCTCATACTGGACCATCACCTGATTATATCCTGAATAGCCATCCAGAAAGGACATCATCTGCGATCCATTAACCACTTGCAACACTTCATCCAACGAGGGAACTGGATAATTATCCTTTTCAGATGACCTGTTCAGATTTCTGAAGTCAACACAGAGCCTAATTTCACCGTTCTTTTTTCTAACTGGCACCAGGTTTGCCACCCAAGTAGAATGCCTGACAGGAAATATAATTCTAGCGGAGAGCATTTTCTGAACTTCCTTCTGTATGAGTGGCTCCAACAGCGCATTAATAGGTCTCTGCCTCTGTCTAAAAGGCTTAGCACCTGGCTTGAGAGGTATAGTGTGAGTTATGATGGATGTATCGTAAGTCTTCAAGTCTTCATAACCCCAGGCCACTATGTCTGGAAAGTCGTATAGGGCTCTGATTATTCCCTGTCTTTCTTCAGGGGTACAAATCTTACCAATGAAAACATTCCTTACGTCATCTTCGGTGCCTACATTGTGAGTGTCACACTGCCCACTGATAGACTCTTTCTTAGATTCCTGTTCCTGATCTCTAATTTTGTCCATATCGAAAATCCTCTCCAGCTGTACCATTCCTCTTGGAATAGTATTGGACTTCAAGTTTAGCACACCTTCCAGATCCAATTCTGCTTCCTGAGGTTCTGTTTCGTCAATGATCTGTGAAGCAAAAACATCCGTGTTCGTGATAAAGTCAAGGATATGCTTATCATCCTCAAACACCTGAAAATTAGTCACATTGTCAGGGACTGACGGGACAGGAGTTAATTCAACAGTAAACTTCTTCAATCCTGACAAAGACAGGGGCTGCAAAGTACTGGCCGCTTGAGCTAGAGAATCAGCAGTTTGATTCTTCTTCCTTGGGATCAATTGGATATTAAAAGCGTCGAACCCCTCAATGAGGTCCCACACTCTATGCCTATAGTTGGTCATTCTCCTGTCGTGGCAGGCATACTGCTTTCTTACTTGTTTGACCACTAATTCTGAGTCACCAAAAACTTGTAGGACCTTGACCTTTTTCTTGAGTGCCATAAGGAGTCCATGAATTAAAGCTTCATATTCAGCCACATTATTTGTACAATGAAATTGGAGTCTATAAGCTGCGAAGAAACTCTTACCTTTGGGACTTATCAATTCAAATCCAGCTCCAGCCCCTTGCTTGGACTTAGATCCATCAAACTTCAGAGTCCAGTATTCCGCAGTGGTGGTCTTCTTCATTTTGTCTTTTGGTTTATCAGTAATAGAGGTTTTCACAGCCACAACAGGTTTCTGATTCTCAGACTTTGCCTGCAGACTCTGTTCATCTGTGCCATCCTCCTGAGATGGATTTATGCTTTTGTACACTTCTTTCACCGCTGTCTGACACAAGCAACACTCCAATTCTGAGTGAGAAGCATTGTGGACTCTGCACCAATTCGGCAAGAGTAACTCCTTAAAACTTGTCCTCCTTCCCAAGTGAGTTTGATTTTTGACACATTGCTTAATGAATTCCTGGAAATTGTCCAGTAAGCTGATCTGTCTATCCTCAGATTCTTCTTCTTCCTCAACTGATTCCGTTAGGACTTCAACAAGACTGGACCCTGTTTCAGCGTCCACTGGGATCGTATGCAACATCAGCACCTCCTCTACATCTGATTCTTCATATAGGGCGGATAGCAAGTAGTTTCCCATTCCAGCTTCTGATATGAGAACCTCGGTCGAAGTCTTTTGGTATTCTGTTATCATGTACTTCATTCTAGGCTCCCTCTCAATCCTTATCTGATTGGGCACTCCCTTCCAGGGAAGCCACATGTGAGAGTGGTCGGTAGACACATACCCATTCAGGGCCCTGGTGAAATCTCTTCCTAAAATTAAACCGTATGCATCAGGAATGTCAGCTACCTGAATGTTAATAACCTGTTGGATTCTAGGATCAGAAGCGATCTGCATATGGATCATGTTAAGTTCCCCTACCACACTTACTTCGGTCCTATCCAACTGAGTCACCTTCTTCTGGGAATCAGCAGGTGTAATTCCCAGAGCCCTACAAACTCCAAGAGGCATCACATTAGTGGAAGCACCAGAATCCAACAGACAATTATGGAGGTTCTTACCAAAGATTCTGACAGAAATCAGAAATGGAGGAGTCTCTGTTTTTCCTTGAAACAAGGTGGGCTGAGTATCCATCTGGGCCACTTGAGTTCTATCTTTTTCTTTTCCTCTATCTCCAGGGGGGGGATTAGTCCTATTCTGTGTCTGACTTTGTGTGTTCACAGGCTGAAAACTAGAGGTCTGGCTGTCATGCTCCCCAGAAGATTTGTCCAATGTCTTTGAATTTGCATCATAAGTACCCAAGACAGCCTTTCTAATTGCAGGAAACCTCAACAATTCAAAAGCAGAAAGGTTTACCTTTAATTTTTTGAATTCCTCTGCGACGTACGAAGCTATCTGTTCTTCACTCATATCAGTAGAAACCTCTTTAGATGGTTCCTCTACCTTCTCCTTACTTATTTGAACAATCCTCTCCTTCTGTGGTTCTGCTCGAGCTTGTCTATCTTTCGAAAGGTACTGCTTGGACACCTGTGGATAAGATAGATTGTTACTTGCATTAGGATCTGGAGGAGTAGTGAAATTGTTGGGGGGAATGGAAGTGGTGAAGGGCCCTCCAGGCTGTGGGCGTCTGTGAGGCATATCCCTCAATCCCTGTCTCTGAAACATCTGAACTTCTTCAACATAGGTTTCTTCCTGATCCAAGGGGCCATTGTCATTCATCTCCCCTTCGTTAAACAGCTGAGCTACTTCATCTCCATTACAAATCTGATCAATTTCATCTTTCTGGAAATCAGGTTCTTCTGGTACATTTTCATTACTAGTGGGAAAAGGAGCATGGTTCAACACCAGCACAGGGGAATCATATGAATTGGAAGGAACAATCTCCTGCCCATTCACATTATTCTCTACCTCATACTGAAAGATAGAAGCCGCTGTCTGGAACTCAGGACATTCCAGTTCTGAATGCTGACTTGTTTTGTGAAGCCTACACCATCCTGACAGGGCTACTTCTGTGAGATACACACCAGTGGGAGGTTTATCCTGGCTAACTGGCTGATTGGCAGATTGATTAACAATCTGATTGGCTGGCTGATCCAATGGAGTAGGAACTCCTCCATTATTAGGCCCTGTATTCCAAGTTATGTTCTGTCCCTGTGATGGCCTTTTGTCAAATCCTGACCCACTTCCTTGGCCTCTATCAAAGTTTTGCCTCCTATCGTTGTTGAAACCTCTATCCTGGTTATACCCTCTGTCATTGTAAAATCCTCTGTCATTGCGTTGTCCCCTGTCGAAATTCTGCCCCTGTGAGAACTCCCTGTTCTGATTGGATTGCATTCCCTTTTGAGCAGCTTGCAATTGGCTATTCTGGTTTCTCAAATAAGTCACCTCTAGATTTAGCTTCTTTATTTGTTCAGCCATTTCGTCAATTCTTTCCTTATTAGGGTCTCGGTAGGGAGGCTGGTTTGGGTTACTCAGAGGTGGGACGGGTACTGGGGCGGATCCCAGAGATTGATGCAACACTTCTGAATTCTGCAGATAAGCCGGGAAGCTATTTGATTGCGACTGGTACATAGGCTGGTTAACCTGCTGTTGAGGGAAGTTCATCATAGGAGAAACCTGACTCATAGGATGACCCGGGTGTGGTACCATTGATAATTGAGGGACTGGATTCATAATAGGGGTATGATTGGTGAGAGCCTGATTTACTGCCTGAATCTGGTTAGGGTGTGCGACTGGTCCCAGAGAAGGCAATGGCCCTGTCAAGTGCTGTCTCAAGTCTGTGCTAAGCTTGACAGCCTCCGTGTAAGCGTCTGTCAAGGTAGCTGGAGGGTTAGGTCTCCATTTCAGAAAGGTTGCCGTTAGACTATCCAGAGCTTCATAATATACTCCCAGGGCAGTACCATCATCTAGGACATATGGATCTTGCAATCTGGTGAACGCACGATGGAATCTATTATTGAAACTGGCTATGGGTTCGTTGACTTCCCTCTTGACTTTGATAAATTGCAGGTATAGCTCATTAGCACTGATGGGTATTCGGAACTTTTGCAGAAAGGTTTTTTCAAGGTCACCCCAGTTCTGAATTGAGCCAGCAGGGAGATGGTTGTACCAATAAAAAGCTTCTTCACCCAGGGAGTAAGGGAATAACCTACAAGCAACATCTTCATGGACAATTCCTCTGTCTTTAAGGCAAGTTTGGAAAATCCTTATGTGTTCTTCTGCAGTTCTATTCGGGTCATTTACATGGAATTTCGAGCAGAAATGCTCAGGATTTTTAGGCATTACATTATAAGCTCCGAAGGACAAAGGTGACGGATTATTGGCAAGGAAATCCATTGGTAAAAGCGGGGGTGGAGGTTGTGGTTGGTTAACGGCAGGCTGGAACTGTTGAAGGGGAACCTCTTCAGGAACGGGTATTGCTTCAACCTCAGGGTAAGAAGATATGGACGATGTTGGTGAAGGGATAGGTAAGGATGATACTCCCCTATATGAGGATGTGGATGATGTTGGTGAAGGAGCGGGCGATGATGATTCTCCTCTCCCTCTAGTCCTTCTTGACCTATTGAGAAATTGAAGTTCCTCTAAATCTTCCTCTCTGGTGGTGGATCTGGTATTTCTCCTAAATCTCTCTAGAGAGATGGCATTCAAGAAACGATCCAGTGTGCTCATTCAGGCCCTCCTTCTAGCGCCAATCTGTTGATGGTGTTTTCTGCACAGCAACAACTCAGACAGAATACAAAATCCTATCTCTCTTGAAAGGTAATCTCCAATAATGAATTACTGAAAATCGCCCCAAGGTCTCTCGGGTGTTAGGTCATAACAATGCATAAAACAACTCAGATGAAATGTGAAATTGCTGGTAATCACAATCGGACCTTACTACAAGCAAACTAAACCTTTTCAATTTACCAGATCTAACAATATGATGATCTTGAATCCTAAATCTAACCGAATAACAAAGAAATTGCAAAAGATAGGGATGCAGGGAAGGTAATAAAATCTAAATTATTGAACAGACAAGCAATGCAAATGACATATATTTGGAATGGACCTATCTCAAATAACCAATTCCTGTTCGACCCACAAGGCAATCTTTACAAGAACAGTGCAATCTTCTGAGGAGTATAAATTTTCAAATCATAGACTTGCATCTACAACCGAACTTGAGCACATTTGAATATATATGGTCCAGGTTGACTTCACCAGCCTACTACAATCAGATAGTTACTGGGAGTATAGACCAAAGATAGCTACCAACATTCCAAATATGAAATCACATACACCATTTATCTAACTAAACTAATTTATTTCTGAATAATAAACCCTAGATCTTCAAGCAATGTAAAAGATAGAACAATAGAACCATGCAAGATGAGATAACACAAAGGATTTCACCAGTAAAACCACAATGTCTCCAATTGTATTAATCATCAAATGCTGCAACAATTCAACTGTTCTGAATATGATATCTGCTTCAAGAAATTCTAAAACTCTAACTATTGCTCTTGCTAATCTCTACTATCAAAATCTTCTGAACTGTCCCTTACAATAAGGCAAAAATGCCTATTTATCAAAATTTTTTCCAGAACATGTCGGCCCAGCCAAACATTTTACAAAAAAAAATAAAAACCGCCAAAACAGGTCGGCCAAGGAAACAACTAAGGCACACATTCAATGCCATCATCCAAGTCGGCCAAGGCACAGTTTCCAAGGAAGTCCGGTCCAATGTATGCCCTATGATAATAGGGAAGCACAAATCTCGAGATAAACATTAACCGCTGCTTCCTTTGTCCTTTCTCCGCGCTGGTGACCCTTGGACCCTCGAGAAAACTCCCTCCAGCTCAGCAACAGGTGGCAATGGCAAAACTTTGAGCCGGCATTTAATTGACTCAATCCCATCATTGGACCGCTCAATGGTCCCCTTCCAATCCTTTCTGTTGGTCAGGTATCTATCTATTATTGCCAAATATGTAGCCGCATCATCAAGCATATGGCCAGTGACAACCTCATCAGAATCTGGGGCATAAACCTCATGCCACCATTCCTTCAATTGATCCAAACTCAGGTACTTGGGAGCCATCTTATTCCTCCCTGTCATCACTTCAAAAAATGCAATGCAACCATCATAAATTGCAGTAAGGTCGGCATCAATGGCTTTTCTTAGTTTCTGTATCTTTTTCAGGGCTCCCTGCCTGATCTGTAATGCTTCGAACCATTCCCATGGTTCATCCAACCTGGAAGAGGGAAGAATTCCATCTTTGCCCAATTGTTCCCTGCCATGCCCCAGAATAATCTTTGTCTTCTGCAACAGAGAATCGACATCATTCATATCCTGAGAAAGGACGCTTTCCACCAGCTCCTTTCCTCGGACTGCATCCTTGCCAACAGACAGGATCTCCTTAATAGCTTCATCCCCTTGTGTCCGAACACTCATCAACCAGTCTATGGCAGCTTGTGTGGAAGCCTTCATCTTCTCTATGCCAGAAATTGTTTCCTTCGGTAGAAATCCGGGAGTAGAAGAGGAGGACGGATGGAGGGACTGTAGAGGTTTCATGACCTCTTCTAAGCTTTTCCTCAACCTTTCATTTTCCCTTTTCAATTCTCTCTTTGTCTGAGTCTCCTTCTTCAATCTATCCAGAATCACAGCACTTGACCCCTCGAATTCCTCAATGTCTTGTTCTAAGGAAGCTGGCCCAAGGTTAATGGTTTGGACACTGTAATCTTGGCCTACTACCTCATCTCTTGTTTTATCTGCAACAGGGGTGGCGATGTGGACTACACGGTTATGCACCTCATCCCTTTCTACCCGGGAAATTATCCTAGCAGCCTTCTTCTTTTTCCCCTTTCCAATCTGAGATAACATTGCATCCCAGTCGAGAGGAGTGTCCTCCACTATCACCTGTTTCTTCCTCGCTATTTCTTTTTCTAACCAGTCCGGGGCCGCGGGGTCTGTCCGGATTCCTTCTGTGTCAGTTTTCCCCGGGTCCTCTGTGGCTTTCTCCTCTTCTGCTACCGCCACCTCGACTTCTCCTTCTTCTGTTGCCTTGTCATCATCTTTCTCTGGGGGTTGTTCACCTTGGTCCGTCTCCTCAAATCCCAACTCAGGAAGCACCGGCGATGGAGTTCCAGCGGGGATGCTTTTCTCTGGTTCTGGCGATCCGCGGCCCTTCTCACTCTCAGGAGAGTCCTCGTACTGCACCAAGGGAGAAGTGTGCCTTTCTTCTGTCCCTACCTCGAGCTCGGCAGCCTCACTGAATAATGCCCCTTCTTTAAACGGCTCTGCCTCTCCGCTGATTTCCTGCTCATCCGGATTTACCGGTTCTGTTACACCCTGTGGAGGAGAGACAGGCTTGTCATGTTCAGTGGCTGGCGATATTGGAGAAGAAACCTTTGGCTGTGCAGCATCCTTTGGGGACGGAGTTCTGGATCTTCTGGTGTATACTTTGGTCTTCTCCCCTCCGGAGCTTTCTACATCCACAACTGGAGGCTCATCTTCCGAAGTCGTTTGGCCTTTCTTCTTCGCCGCCCTTGTAGTTCTGGCCTTCTTGGGCGGTGGAGGAACATCCTCCTCCTCAGCTTTCTCCACCTCCTCGTCCGAGGACCTGCTGATAGTCAGGGTCTTCCACCTGCGTTTGCCGATAGGTTTCCTTTTTGCTGCAGGTTGAGTCCCCTTAGGGCTTCTGACCTTGATTTTGAAAGGAGAGGCCTTGGCTGTTTTCCCCTTGGGGTCCTCTTCCCCGGATTCCTCAGAAGTGGACATGGGGTTGAGATTCCCCATCAGGTCGAAAGTGAGGGGTACATTGGCATTTTCCAACACCCAGACCTCATGTTTGATCCAAGCAAAGGTAAATTTTAGCACCGGAGCCATTAAGTCCTCCAACTCTGTCACCTCGGGCTCATTCCAGTCAATATCCGCTACTGACCTATCCTTGATGGGTTCATAGACATGGTCCTGGACCAGTTTTCCATCATCCTCCAGCTGATCTGGAATTAGCTTCACATTGTACTGCCTAATTGCCTCTACTGGCAGCCGGGAATACCTTTTCCTTCGTGCATCAAGGTCATCCTTGATGTTGACCCAGTAGTCCTCCAAGTCCTCCTTGTGCCTGTATTCCCGGGTAGCCCTTTTCTGTGCCCCTCCGGTGATGTCAAAATTCATTCTCTTTGAATGGAAAGAGAATCCATAGGCGGCCAATTCCTCACCTGCAGTGTGAGCTGATTGAATGGAAGGACACATCACATCCACGCCAATCCCAAGAGGGAAGTCACCTCCAAAACCAGTTTTATGTTTCTCCCTCTTGACCACCGTATCGAATTCACAAATTTGTCTTACGACCTCCAGTAGCACTATGTGGTCAGTGGGATACCTGGGCAATCTGTAGGGAGCAACGGGGCATCCATCAATCCGGAGATAAGTGAAAGTGGGGAACTGGATGAACCAGGCCCCGTAATTCTTAATCAACCCCCTAGCCCCATCGGACAATCTAATGTGCTCCGCATTCTGAAGGGTCCGGGTAATGTGCATAGTGAAGGCATCATTGGCCCTCCTATAATCTCCGTGTCTGAGGTGCAATTCCGGATAGACCTCATAGATAATGTCCTGTCCAATAGTTCCTGCCGGAGTCAGTCCCTTGTAGGGATAGGAGACGGCCAGTATATATATAACAAAGGAGGACATGGTAAACTTCTTTCCTTCCAAAACATTCCTCAGTTGCCTATCTATTTCTGCACTGATGAGTCCTGCCCAGTGGTAATTCGTTCCTTGGCCTATCTTGGTGATCACATGGACCATCCAATTTTCCAATACCCCGGCAGTTTTGAGTCTGGCCACCCTGCTCAACAATGTGATGGCATCATAAATATCTGGCCTGAACTTCACCCTGTGCAACTGTTTGGGCAATTTGGACTGGTGATATTTGGGCTTCTCCAGCCATGAGTTGATAAGCTGTTGAGCCTTAACTGGCTCATTCTCATAATATGTTCGAGCAGTGTCAATGTTTAGGGCACAGACCGAAGAGAGATCCGGCATGCTGAAAGCTCGGGCAATGGAGGCTGGACTGAAGTTTGCCAACACCCGTCCCTCAGTGCTAACTACCATCTGTGTGTCAAAGGCGTACTGCCTAGCACACTCCAAAATCAGCTCGTAACACTGGACTGCTGGAGGGAATCCTGCCACGTGTACCAACCCCGAGTTCATCATCCCTTGCCTCAATGTCGATTGGTCCTTCTCAGCTGTTCTCTGTTTGAATTCTTCGTAACGCCAGGCACCAACATTGGTATCGAACACATCTGCCCACACGGAGGATATCTTACTCTCTGGGACCTGACTCCTCATGTCCAATCTCAATTTTTCTGTCTCAGAAACTGCAGATGCCCCCGCACCACCTTTGGACTTCCCAGCAGCAGCTTTGCTTGATTCAGCCTGCAGATCCAAGAATCATTATTAGAATTTAATTATTAAGCTCATATCCATTCAGAAAATTAGCATACATCATACAAATCCATTAAAACCAAATGCCAATTGCCAATTGCCAAGATCCGGAGAAACCAAATAATCCGAGAAAATCGTATAATCCAGGAAAATACATTCAGGGCGGAATTCCAGAGAAATCCGACCCAGACGGACTCCTGCCACCAAAGCACTATTAGCCATGTAAATCATTAATATGTTCGGAAATCAAAGGAAAATCATCAATTTTACTCTTTGGCAATCAAAAAATAAGCATTAACAATCACTCCATCAATCCTCTCATCGAAATATACAAAAGAATGCAATCAGACAGGAAATCCGGAAAAATCTGAATGGGACGGACTTTCGCGGACAGCATCAAATGCACCGGAAATTAACCCTGTCCGCGGAATAAAAGGAAACCGGGAAAATCCGGGAGACCGGAAATTCCGCGATAGCCTTGGAAACCCGAAAAATGGCAAAACGTGCACCAAGACAGGAGCGACCACAAGATCTTCAATATCAAAGCTCGAATGAACCCAAAACCGACGACAATCACCAGACTCGAATATGCAAAGGGTTCCAACACTCAGAAACACTCAAAGGAAGGATCCCATACTAAAATGACGATGCCCTAAATCGAACAACCACATATCCGCCATTAAAACCAGAGCAAGCTTTTAGGGTTAAAATATCAGTTCGGGATTTACCTAAAAGCCCTCTAATCCTCCCAGGACGGGGAAGCCAACATAAAACGAGGCGAAATTCATTCAAACACAAGATCAAATCATCGCGTTAACCGAAACACCAAGGAAACCCTAAATTCGCATGGTAACACACTCCGCACCCAAAACAAACATACAACACGACCCAGAATTCCGTCGAAAATGTAAATATGCAATTAAATGAACAAACAGAACTTATGAGGCACGAGAGATGGGCTTCAATAAAAAAAACGGATCAACCCGACTAGATAAATACGAAACCCAAAACCAAAACACGGGCTGACCCAAAATTCAACAATGCCCAGTACAAGAAAACCTCAAATCACCATGCAAGCAAACAGAAGGGCAACGAATACATACCATGGACCAAGACGGGCAGAAATCGAGCTCAGAAAATTAATCCACGTGACAACACGTCCAAGCCACGAGATACCCCAGCAGCAACACCAGCGTCCGCAGCGCCGACAAACCAGATCAAACCTCAAGCTCAAGCGAAAGTTCCCGAGATAAGCGAGGCCGAGAAAACAAAGGAAGCAATCAGTTGGAATGAATCGAGAAAATGCCTAAGTGGCCCTTATACCCGTCTGAACCAAGATACCTCAGCCATTAATGCGCGAAAAGACGTTTCTGACAAGTCCGGAAACCCGTGCCCCAAGTGGAATTTCGGAAAATCCCAGAATGCGCGGAAACACAGACTTCGCGGAAATGCAAAAACCGGGGAAATAATGAGGACCGAGATTTTGATAGAATCCGGGAAAATCCGATAGGACCGGAAAATCCCGAAGTTAGGGAAAAACCCGGAATCGGAGAATCTGGCCAGAAACAGACAAGGAACCAGGGACGGAAGAATCCGTCGGAGACGGAAAATCCCGGATCCAGGTGAAAACCGGACTGGCCAAAAACCTAATTTCAATCGGAAGAAATTGCAACCAAGGCAAGGGGTGAGCATTAAAATAACATAATGAGACACTCAAAATGATAAATCCAATAAAATCAAAGGGTTAAAGACACAAAAGTCCCCACTCAAGTGAGGCGTGTGTCATGAAAAAACTGCACAACATGAATACACACCTATAGTTATTGTTAGTGGCAATGATCTTATCTTTAATAGTAACTTTTGGGAAATTTATTCTCATGTTTTGGTACTCAATGGGTCATAGTTCTTCATACCATCCTCAATATGATGGGAAAACTAAGGATTTTAATAGTTATTGGAAGGATATTTATGTTGTTTCACTTTAGATAAATAATCCTAATGGTTAGATTATATACCACTAGAAAAATGGTGTACAACTCTTCCTTTCATAGTTCACAAAAAATGTCTTCTTTCATGGCACTAGATATGGTTTCATCCTCCTTCAATCACCTCACTATTGAAGGTGTCACCAAGAGTTCAGGTCATGGAGAACCACATGCTTCACCAACAAAATGTACTTTCAAGACTCTAGAAGAATCTAGCCATGGCACAAAATTAAATGAAGCAACAAGCAAACCAACATCATAGTGAAAGAAGTTTTGAAGTTGGGGACTAGTTTTTCTTGAGATTGTAGCCTTACAAGAAAATGTCACTGAAGCAATAGACAAAGAACAACATTTTTTCTCCAAAATATTATGCCCATTCCAAATCATACAAAATACAGACCTAGTTTCACCTACAAGATTTATCTGCCACCAACACAAAGATACGTCCAGTTTTTCATTTTTCCTTTTTGAAGAAGGTAATTGCACATAATATCCCCACTCATACAATATTACCAAAGCTTTATGAAGAAGGAAGAATCATATTGGAACCAGATTTCATTCATCAAAAACACACAAAGAAGCTAAGGAATAGAATACTCACTAAGTATCTCGTCCAATAGAATAATTTACGAGAACTAAAGACGCCACATGAGAGGATGAAGATATCATTCAAAAGAATCCACACTTAGTTAGCATTGAGGATAACTATTTTTTGAAGAGGGGGGCATGTTACACCCTTAATATTAGAGTATGCATTGGGTTATGAGAAGTCAACTTGTGGTTACCTTAACTAGATTAATTAATTCATATTATCATTATTATATTGTTATTGAGTTATTTAGGTTGATCTAAGTCTTATATATGATTATCTAAGTCAGGTTGGGTGATATCCTAGTCATAAGTAGGGTATATATAGGAGATTTGTGGGTCATATTTGTCAAATTGTAAATTGTGTTTTCATTGGAGATATTCAAAGGTTTTCCCTCTCAAAGTGACTTTTTATTCTCAACTATTATCTAGTAATTTTAGCATATTTTGTATTATATTCCTCTTGTGCAAGTTATTTCATTACATAAGTAGTTTAATGTTTTCTTCTCTCTATACTCTTTGGTGCTACCACACAACCTCGTTGGCTTGTTCCATATGTCACTCCTTTTCTGAGAACAAATCTTTTCATATTATTAGATCTAAACTTCAAATCATAATAAACCATTTTGTGCTCATCTCATTACATCTTTAATTATAATATTTTAAGTATTATTGCTTTCTAGACCTCATGTTCATTACATTCTTCTAGTTGATCATTGGCTAGAGGTATATGTTCTATCAAATTTAACATTCATGTGGCTATTTTCCTTGTATTTTTCATGTTCCTTTATGGTTATTAAGGAGAAGATGTGTGATGATGGTAGAGTAATATGTGTTGGTTCTATAGACCAATGGAATTATGCCATGTGTATCCTAATTTGTGGTGTCTTTTTTAATTGATTATGGATGTCATATTCCCCCATTGAATGTGGACCAACTGCTTAGTAGCACATATTTCCTTGATGATGTTTTCAATGGGTTCCACATTTCTTATTCTTAGGAACTTGTGTTTCTTTATTATGGTTGACATGGTTTCAAGGGTGAATTATGACACACCATGTTTCATCTTTAATGGTTTTAGACGCATCCCTATCTTGGAGGAGTATACCTATATTATATTAAAAATCATAAATTTCTATATGGTTTATATGTGAAATGATGGTTGTCCTACATGGGATTTTTCTCATGGTTTAGGCTTGAGAAACTAGGGGAAACATGCATGTTTTTTAATAATAATACAAACAAAAGAAATAGGAGAAAATCAAATAAGTGAGGAACCCCATTTAGGCATTGCAAGCTTACCACACAATCATTTCAATTAAAAAAAGGATAATGGGGAATTTCCTTGAGCTTCAATAATTTTAACTCCATCCTTGTCATTATCCATACATTATGTGTGTTATTGTTAGGGTTTTCTACTCTTGGCGATGAAGAGATATTTTCAAAGGCTACGTAAGTAGCTAAGACCATTTTTGACATGAATACATTCACAATGATTCCTTTCATGAAAATTATAGGCCTTAATATAATGGTTGATGCTTTGTTGGTGCTATTTTGGCAATGCCCTAGCCATGCCTTCAACATCTTGATTTGGATTTTTTCTCCCTTATGCCAATTATGCAAATCTAGGACTTCCTATGCATTTTCTCCATCATTAGTGTCGTGGTCAAAATCATCTATGTCTTGTGATG
>VDFB02379394.1:0-25924 GCA_007258455.2 Sequoia sempervirens
TGGAACAAATTATAATTTCATAATTTTCCATGGAACAATTTGATGGAAAAAATATAAGCTGTATATAATTGTATATAAGATTCTTGAACTTAAGAATTCCATGAAACAAATATAAGTTGTATATAATTAAATGTGAGAGATGATGCTATCAAAGATTCTTGATCTTAAGAATTCCATGGAAAAATATGTACATATAATTGTAATTTATGAAAAATTATTTACAACTATGTACAAGTTACTATAAGTTCTCACTTGAACATGTATAGGGTTACAAGTGAACTTGAAAATCATGGATATAATCTAAGTCAAATATTCTAGTTCAACCTGCTCTTCAATAACATGTAGAATTTTTTGATGATCTTCACTATCTAGTCTCCATTTTCTTCGACCACATGTGTGTAGAATTGCGTGAAGATGTAGGGCGGTAGTAATTATTAAGTGACTATATTGATATACCTTGTTATCAGGTTGATAGTCAACAAAATGAATCTCATGCTGAACAACTTTGACTTGTGTTAGATATGTCCCTTGCACTACAACAAAACCTGCATGGTAAACATGAGCCTTCTTAGTAAGACATATGAACATGTACACCATTTTCATGCTCAAGGTTTGTACAATATATATTTAATGTTTATAACAGTCATGCATGCACATGTGAACACAATGTATATATAATTTTAAATTCAAACTCACCTGTGGGAAATGGCATTCCATCACTTGTTCTAGGTTGTGTTAGCTTATTCCTCTCTTTTGTGCAACACAATAAATAATAGCTAACACCTTCGATGTTTCTAGGCTCTGCTATCACTGCAAAAACATCTCCTGTACACCAAATTTACACATAAAATTTCTAAAAAAATTAGAAATGTCTCTAGACTTTAAAGATCATTAACTAGATATATATAATATATAAAAATTATTGAAAACTTACACATGTACCTTTTCTAACCAATCTTGATATATGGTCAAAATCAATTGAAATCAAAGGAATGTCTTCAAATCTTTCTTCTTGATTTTCACCATATGTTTCTAAAACAACTAGTGGCATTGTATCCCATTTACCAACATATGCAAGTTCTTGGTTGTTGCATGCATGATTAGAGTTTCCTGCAATGCACTCAGTGCAAAAAAAAGAGTAATCCCTTGTGTGTAATGTCCATCCATGGCGACTATCTGAAATCCCAACAAAATGCAAAGATCTTTTTTTTTCTACCCTCTTGCATCCATGCATTGATCTTTTGTCCACACCTAAATACATGTACAAAAAAAACTTATGTGAACAAACATGTATATATATATATATATATATAATTTTTAAATTTAAATAAATTCAAATTTTTGAAAATTTAATTTATACATACCTGATATCTCCCAAAAATAGTCTATGTGGAATTTGTCGGTTTGTTCTCGAAGATGTGTCGACCACATTTGATGCAAAGTGTTTCTTGCACCATTCAATAACATCATGTGCATTGTCTATATGATCTTCTGGATAACTCATTTGATGTTTTCTTAAAGCTCATTTGATGCAAGCTCTTGCTCCATCATGCTCACCCTTTCCATGCCCACTCTCAAAATAACTCCAAACATGTGGTATTTTGTAGATTTTATGATATCTACAAAGTGCATAGAATGGTTGTGAAGATTTGAATTGTTCCGCACATCCATCTGACTATAAAAAATTCTTTTCAAATTTTACACCCTTGCTTCTGAAATTCTCAAAATAATTTGTAAAGCAATGTTGGAAAAAAAGTGTGTCATGCTCTTTATCATCACTAATATAAAAATGATATTCTTTCTTTATGGCTCGTTCTTCATCTGTACTCTCAAAACCATCCAATTTTGATTGTGCATGTTGATAACACACACAAACCATAATAGTGATCTACTTTGAAAAGTAATACTCTAATTGAATCTCCTTTTGATGTATGAAGGAGTAATTTTCTAAAAAGTTGACTACTGATAGAACTGTTCCAAATGGGAAAGTATCTCTCAATGTTTGGAATTGGCATGCTTGCCACTTAGAAAAAGGGGAATGTTGTATGTATGGTTATATAAACTTTTGAAAATCTTCCATAAATTTTCCAATAGGAATCTCCTCTTCTACATAGTTGAACCTTGTGGATTCTTTCCCAAAATTTGTTTGCAACTTTACATACTTGTACTTGTGTGAGTAAAATATGTGAATAAACTTAATAAGCCACACAATGAATGAAACATTACATTAGAGAATTCAAATAACAATCTAATCAAATTGAAACAAATAAACTCTCTAAAAATAGTACTTACCTCTGACAATTTACTGTCTTTGTTAGGTCATTATCCTCATTTCTTGAAGGAAATTTAGCCAAATTTCCACATGTCTCACAACTTCCTTTTATGCAATTTATTTGAGGTCCATTTTCATAATCACATAAAATAGCCTTTATGAACAAACTTGCCTATTTAGGAGGTGCATTTTAAAACCCACAACTTTCTTCTCTCATCTTTCAAAACACCTAATAGTAGAGATCAAATTCAATATGATAATGGTAACAACAAGTTTCAAAAACCTTGTTTATCTGAACATAATATGGCTTTAATCTTTGAAATATTGTTTGCCCAATCTTTATATGAGGATATGTATTACAAAAGTTCATATACATCTCAAATTGTGTTATGTCTAGCCAATGTTTGATATTATTTTCATAAATACTAGGCCCAATCCTATGTCTCATAACATCTCTAGTATTTGATGATGGATGAGTCTGATCATGCCAAAAACTTGAGATTAAGTTCCTAACAGCATCTTCAATCCTATCAGAACGGGGAGCTCTACAAATAATTGCCCAATTTCCTTCTGAACTCTCATCCAAGAACTTTCTTTTTTTCTCATATTTTATTAATGTGGTGAACTACTATAACCAATTTCAGCCAAAAGTGCAGACAATTTTCTTTTTCTTGCTATATCTTGATGTACAATAGATGTCAACATCACCCTTCTTATAGTGGCTTTATCCAATGATCGAGATCCTTTCCTAATGGAATCTAAACCCTTTTTAACATTTTGAGCAATATCCTTTTGCAATCCCATGTGTTTCTTCTTATTTGATGTGAATGTACACCCAACAATTGTAATGATTCTTTCAGGTCATTACAAAGAAGTAAATGTGATATAACAATTGGGTTTTTTCAAGTGTATCAAGATGATTGAAATGATGATTGATTTTTCCATTTACAGATTTAGTCATTGACCTCTTTCTCTTATTATAAGGCTGGTTGGCATAACATTTCAGCTTATCCATATCCATTTCAAGTAAATGATCTAAATTTCTATAAGAATTTTGTTTCATCACCTTTTCAGCTAATTTTATATGCTTATGCATAGTAGTAGAAGGAAGTGATCTTGACCCATCTCCAACATGCATTGTTTGAACTTGGGCCTCCTCCCTATCTTCAAGGTCCATGTGTTCTTCAACAGATTCATTTGATCCAATATCTAGATTTGGCTCGACTTCAACATGAGAGCTTCCTGCTTGTTGATCCCTTTGTACATGTCACATTTTACAAAGAAAAGTGAGGGATGATTCTATATAAGTGAAGTTTACGTATGCAAGAAAAAAAGTGATAAGACATGATGCTATAAGTGATAGAAGTTTTGAACAAGTAGTTTTATATGCTCATCCATACTAGTAGAAGGAAGTGATAACAAGCCCTCTCCAACAAGCATTGTTTGAACTTGGGTCTCCTCCCTAACTTCAAGGTCCATGTGTTCTTCACCGGATTTGTTTGATTCAATATCTAGATTTGGCTCGACTTCCGCTTGAGAATTTGCTGCTTGTTTGAATTTACATGCAAGCAAAGAAAGTGAGAGACTATGAGTTATTTACTTGTGGAGTTGAAACAAATAAAATCAAATATTCTTAAACTTAAGAATTCCATGGAACCAAAAAAATTGGAATAGATGATAAGCAATTTAGGCAATGTCTATGCAAGATGACTATTTTTTAGTATTAAAGTTTCCAAGTTAAATCTAACATGGTTTTCATAAAAGGCATGCATATTTATAAGCAAAAAAAATTGATGTGTTAATAAAAGTCCTAAACACACACTTGAGAGAGAGAGAGAAGAAACAAGCATGTGTACCTTATTTCTTTCTATGATAATTTTCCAAGTTTTGTTCATGCATCTTTTGTTCTTCTTTTGACAATTTTCGTTGAGCCACATTTTTTCTTTTTCTTTGTTGTCCCATTTTCTTCTTCAAGTTAAAGATGTCTCCAAAATCCGCGAGCTCCAATTGATATAAATGTGAATTAATCTTGCAATTTGATATGGAATAATGAAAAAAAAGCTTGTATCTATATGCATACAGGGAAAAAATTATTCTAGTTTATGGAATAACTACATCCTAGATCATTAAATGAATCAAGTGGTAATCAAACAAGTTATTTCATTGTGGAGTTTGTTGTTTTTTAATGTATAGATATGCAACATATATCTTAGAGTAATTTTAGAATTTTGTTACTTTTCAAAAAGACAATAGAGGTATAATTTGAATTGAATTTTCTTAATGTTTCAAAGAATAAATTTTTTGTATAATTTAATAATGGTATAGATTAAGAGATTATTTATGAAATAATTGAAAATAAAAAATTTATAAATTAGAGGGAAAGTTTTTGAAGGATGGTATATAATTATAAAAGGAATGTTCCTACCTCTTCTTTATAATTATATTTTATAACCCATTTATAAAATATCATTAGTCTACTTGAGCTTGAGAGTTATTTATTTTATAATTTTTGACTTCTTACTATAAAATTCAATGGGTGTGTGTGCAAATTATTTATTGTGGTCAACATGAATGAACTTAATTATAAAGTGGCATGTTCATCTCCTAAAATTCTACTAGAGATCAAATGTATATCATATAAGGAAATGTAAGTTCTAAGAGATCATCAAATAAGCAAATGTATGTATATTGAATATAAGCAAATGTATAAATATATCATACAAACATGTAAACATAAGAAAACACATACATACATGTAAATAGATTCAAAGTATAAACATGTAACATGTTATAAGAAAAGAGCCAAATGTATGTATATAAGCAAATATCCAAATGTTTGTATATAAGCAAAGATCATCAAATGTCGAATACTAAAAATCATCATATAAGAAAATAGCCAAATGTATATATATAAGCAAAGAGCCAAATGTATGTATATTGAATATAAGCAAATGTATACATATATCATACAAACATGTAAACATAAGAAAACACATACATACATGTAAATAGATTCAAAGTATAAACATGTAACATGTTATAAGAAAAGAGCCAAATGTATGTATATAAGCAAATATCCAAATGTTTGTATATAAGCAAAGATCATCAAATGTCGAATACTAAAAATCATCATATAAGAAAATAGCCAAATGTATATATATATAAGCAAAGAGCCAAATGTATGTATATAAGAAAAGATCATCAAATGTCGAATACTAAAGATCATAGATCTAGTGCAGGGCCTAATATGAATGTCCACTCCTAGTCAAACAACCATCTGAATGAGAACGGTCCTGCTCTGATGGATGTGCTGAGCCCTACAAATAAAAATGGGTACAAAATGTGTTAAATACATATAATTTATATTAAATAAATTTTATGAAAGTTATCTTTAAGAATGTACTTGTATATTTTTAAATATCTATCTAGATCTATTTTCATACATATGCATGTACATATACATGTGTATATATAAAAATTTAAAACTCACATGTCCACTAGTAGCAGATTCATCCACAGTGTCACATTTATGTACACAATTTGGAGGAACAAGGCTAGGAGTGACATGAGGTATGTCCACCTACAATATATATACATATATCAGTACATGAATATCTCTAAGTTAAAACTAAAATTTAAAAATAATTAAGAAGGAATTGAAACATGCACATGCACACATACATGCACATCATCTGATATCGGATGACCTAAGTCCTCTGAAACATATGCCTCCACCATATCAACTATATGGCCAAGTGATGAATCAACATCTGCATCCCTCTGATATATCCCATGTCATGCCATAAATGATGAGTAAAGAGGACTATGTAGGTGACATGGCATTGGTGATGACAAACCAAAACCAGTCAACATGTCAGTAAAACCCATAGTCTATGCAGCTGTTGAATGATCTATAGGTGGATCCTAACGTGCACTAGTGCTAGGCTAAGAGTGATGGGATCCTAGAACTGAATGACTTTTGCATCTCAAATGATCTCTAACATTCTCTATACCGATCCCATTGTCTGATGCATGTGGGCATATTCCTCCAACGGGCCCTCAGCCAAACAATGCAGAGTCCTACGTGCCATATCTCTTGTAAGTGCATCAAGCTATGTAGGAGTAGTGATGTCGACCATTGCAAAATGATCCATGGTGGTCCACTATGCTAAAAATGGCGTGGATCAGGAATGTCTGGACATCAAATATTGACCTACATGATCATTAGATATCCTAGTGGTGGCAACTGCAATGTCACCTATAGTGTTAAAATTGCTTCCTTTTGGGAAGCAACGACAACCTCATTTGTTATGGGGGCTAGAACTGGGGTTAGAGTAGGAGACCTCTCACCAACCAATACCCTAAACACTAGGGGTGGTCTATCTACTCGATGATAGGTGGGCCTATTAGCAATCCTGCCATGCCTCTAACTAGCATATGGTGGAATGTCCAGGTAGTTGACTTTGAGGCCCAAATGGACCTCAACATACAACTGCTAAACAAAATATAATCGAATCTGGTCATTGTTTGGGTATAGACCATGTGCTGTGAGAAATCATGGGTAGATCAATGAGGCCATAACATGATTGACACATCTAGTGACCTGGTATCCCCTAACCTTATGCACATTTTGATAAAATGGAAAACAAGTGGCTTTTATCATTTCTTTGGTCACATTATCCTGTATTTGTTTAAGGGGAACGTCACCATGTACTTCCTACATGCGGGAAAGAATAGTAGCTACTCTATCTAGGGAATATTCACTAGTCTTCTCAAGTTCATATTTTATTTTTTCTAGACTATGCAATATTAACATGCATGGTTCAGTATATATGCTCGGGTTTGCACCCTATGCTAATGAATCTCTCAATTTTTTAATCTCATTAGTGTTATTTCCAAACAAATTTTCTGTAGGTGGAACATCTTCATTTGCCATGTTATATATGTATGTACACCTAAAGGAGCAATGAGACCTTGGTAAATAATATATCTAGATATAGAGAATATATTTATCTAAAACATTTCTAATAATTCATCTATTCATCAATAATATTTTCATACCATTAACAAAAAAAATTCATCATCCCTCTAGTTTTTAATAATCAAAACATTCAAACTACTAGATTGCACACAAAACATAATCTAAAACAGTTATAAATTTTAAATTTATAAGTGTGCACTGTAGTACAAAATGTGCCATTAAAGACTTAAAAAATATTGATAAAGGTTGCATCTAAGATTTATTTCCTACAACTAGTAATAAAGGGTTGATCCCACAAAGCTGGTTTACAATTTCTAGGAGGAATTGATTTTTACTGAAATCACATATTTTTAGAAAATATAATTATTTAAGCTTTAAAAGGTTCCATTTATAGAATTCCAATTGAAGAGGGTTTGATAAAACTACCTTAAATCAAACCCCCTTGGATAGAACCCCGCTAGTTTTAAACCATACCTATAATGAAGTCTCCTTTACACCTATCAAAATGTTGATAAAAAAACACTTTTGATTTACCTTTTGGGGGATCAAATGAATTCATTTAAAATTTATTTTTTGCAAGTATGAAGTCCTTATTATAAGCTTCCCAAAAAGTATAATTTAAAATAAATTTAATTTTATTATTATATTTATTTTTTATTTCTCGTGAATGTAGGTTTTTCACTGAAAATCAAGCTCTTTGTTATGCACTTGTGGAAAAATAGTAGATTATTAAAAAAAAAAATTAAAAATATTAGTGCACTAGATATTGAAGTCCTTGATCCAACAAAGAAAAAAATAAAAAAATGATACATACAAAAAAAGTTATGCATTATAAGGTCGTGCTATGTCTGAATTATAATTGGTTTGAATTTGAAACTTGACTAAAGAAAAAATATTTAATAAAAAACTATCTAACCGAGTGGAAGCACTAGATATCAGAGTTATGAATCTAAATTCGAAAGAATTAGAATTTTATCCTTCATGGAAAAAAAGTTATGCGTTATACGATGAACGTCACTTTTTAAAAATGTTGTTTTCTAAAAAAAACTAGTTTTTGAGGGAGATGGAAAAATAAGTGCAATTTGATTCTAAAAATTTTGAAAAAAATATACTTAAAATTTATAGAGAAAATGTCACGATACTCTATTTTGCATCATCTTCCAATTCCTCACGGTTTAGCCGCTATAGGTGCCTGAAAGTGAAGATTTAGTAAAAAAATTATTTTAGTGTCTAGTTTGGCCAAAAATTGTAAACCACTATTGTGGGATCACCCAAAGGGAAATAATCATTACTTAACATTGGTGGTCATGTAAAATCAATTTAGTCATTATTGAAGGTACAAATAAGAGAAGAAAATGAGAGAGATGATATAAGCTTGTAAATATGATTTCTAAATTATTGAAGCAATATTTTGATAAGGAGGAAACCAAAAAATTAGAAATAAACTTCCTCATATGTATCCATTATAAACAAAATCTGATAGGAGGAAGGGATACATGCACATAATATTTATCATGAAAGTTTCCATACAATGTACAAGAACATGATACTAAGGAACAAAGGTTTCTTCTAAGTACACAACAAACCTAGATGAAGATTTAACCCTAGTACAAAAAGAAAGAAATAACGAAAGAATAGGAGAAAATGACTTGATTTAATCTTTGTACATATTTTTTCTATTACCTCAAATCTTATAGATAATATAAAATCCACCATGTGAAAATATGGTTATATTTACTCATTTAAAGATAATATTTAATAATTATTTTATTACTCTTATTTTTATAAATTTCTTGGATATTATAGTAAAATAAATCAACTCTTACATTTTTTAAAATTTAAAAGTTTCCTATACAAATTCCACAACTAGATATAATGGACTAGGGCTTTCTATAATGATGCACAATGATCAATCCTTGATGTTCCAAATCTTTGTGTGGGTATTTTACTTCATCCCACTGTCTTCTTTAGTTTTCATGATCTAGGTAGGTATTCCTAACTAACATAGGAATTATCCCTTGTTGACCCATCTTATTTCAACCTTTATTTTGTTGATGATTATACTTGAAACTCTTATTTTTAAATTTTATGTAGTAATGAATACCTATAATCCCAGTATTTTATGTTGACTTCTTGTATTCCTTTAAGAACACTAAAGAGTATAATAGTATAAAATAACTTTGGTATATAATATTTCTCTTTGGATATTATTTAAACTTTACCTTAATATCGTGAGTTTCTTCATAATTCTATACAAAAGATCCATATTCCCTCTTCTAGTAATCCTATTGAAATAGTTGCCCAAATTGGGTGTATTATATACTGACATTATGGAGATTACATTTCTTCCATCTAAACTTCACTTCAATGTGGTTTAATAAAAGATTATGTATCTTCTAATCATTTTTGGTACTAAACCTATATGAGCATTAAGTATACATTGATTGAAAATGCTTTTTTAATCTTAATATTTGTAGTCATTAATTCCTACAATGTATTTTTTTTAATATTTCCAATCTTACTCTTCCTAAATTTTCTATTAAAGGTTTTGTTATTATTGATTGAAAACCTTTGATTCATGCAATAGGGATTGTTCCATCTAATTGGACACCAATATTGTAAAGTTTTTTATATGGAAGTAAAACTTTCATGATTACATTAGATAATGATCTATTGTATTATTGTAAAATAAGTGATGAACTACTTTTATTTTTATATTCCCCTCTGGTTACCTAAAAATAACTACATATATTTATTTTATACAATTATTTAAGGGGGCATATACTCTCACAACTCTTGTAATTTTGACATTTTTCCTTTTATACATGTATAATGTTTATGTTGGATTATATATGATTTGTTGGCATACTGTGTATTATTGGTTGTATTATTCTAACATATATATTGTAGATTTTTGTGTTTTTTGACATGCTTGTTTTGCATATCTTAGTTTGAAAGGGAACCAACTCCTTGATCATTTAACACATTGTATATCATTCTATGTATCCAAAATGTTTGATTATTTTCATGTTTTTCTTAAATTAGCATTTATTTTTTATACTTTAATTATGTTTATCATATAGTGACATTAGCCCGTTAAAGTGAAAGAAAATATGATGTCAAGAATTGCATACACTACAATATTAATTTATATTTCATGCTCATGTTTTAGCATCTATATCCATAACATAATTTTAGGGCCCATTTAAACCTCTTTCCTAACCTTCTCCTAGATCTAAGTGACAATCTCATATTTTCTTACTTAATTATGTTAAATTTCATATTTTTACATATTTGTCATCTTCTAACATTTTATTATTTATGTATTGTTTCAAACATTAAATACACAATTATATAAACATCTTCATGACTCTAAAAATATCCTAACAATTTTTTTTTTTAAATCATTATTCTTACTTGAATAAAAAATTCTAACTAAGACATTTTAATTTTTTTTTAATTAAATATTTAATCAAAAGGGTATGTGTAGGTTAATGATGGGCCAAAAAGTAGCAATATGATGGGTATGTGTAGGGTATGTGGCTAACTTGACTTTTTTAACCCAAAATTGATTAAACAAAAAGGGTTTTTTAAAGGAGATTCTCAATTTCCACCAATATAAATTATGCTTTTACTTTGAATTTAATAAATAATTATTATTAATTTTCTATTTGAATTACTTACTAAAGTCTTGATCGATAGGTTGATTTAAAAAATCTATAGCTTTCAAACTTGTATCACATTTTTAAACCTAAACATCGTCACATTCTATGCTTCATATACTATAGGATTAAAAAAGAAAAAAATGAATTTCATGAAGTTTGACCAAGTTAAGATGGTGAGACATACAAGTTTTTTTATATTTTTAAAAAATTTAATAAATAATCATAATTAATTATTTGGAAAAAATTACAAAAAAATATGCATCACATCGTGACATAAGTCCTCTACTTATATCTAAAATATTATAACAAAATATTATCATTTTATTGTGGTTAGGGTGGTCTTATGCACCTACTTATTTTTTCCCTAAAATTTAAGTACTATTGCATTGAAAGTTTAAATTTTCACCAAATAGTTTTTTTTTTTTTTAAATAAGCCTAGTAGTTTAGAAACTTCATTCAATTTTCTATAGATTCTATTCTTACATATTTTTGAAATAATATAGATAACTTATTCAAATTTTTACATCAAGTTTCCTAACTCTGATTTTTCTGAATTTGTTGCCACTTAAGAGCTTGTTTTTTCCATGATGATCCTGCACATACCCAAAACTCAAATAAACTTATCCTCTTATCATTTTTTTTATTTAAACTACTTTTAAATACAAATTATCGTATTTTCAAAATGCATGTTCTCTTACTACTATTTTAAAATGATAAATCTTCCTATTTTATAAAATACTTGCAATAGTCCATTCTTGACATCTTTACAAGGAGCAAAATAAAGAATCTTCATTCTAATCATACAACTATATTTTTGAAATGCATGTTCCTCTTGCTAGTATTTTATAAAATACTTACAATAGTCCATTCTTGATACCAAATCACAAGAAACAAAAGAAAGAATTTTCATTGTAATCATATAGTTTCTTTTACTAATAGCTTTCTCTATTTTCATAATATGTTGGATTTTATTCTTACATCTCAAAAATGTACTTTTTTATAACTAATTTTGAAAGGATTGAAAAAATATCTACAAATTCTTTTTTTTCTCATTATTTGTCCAATTTTTGTAACACATTTTTTCCAAAACTTTATCTCATCCCATTACATTCTATTCTTCCCTATTTTAACACCAATCTCTATTTTTTATTCAAATTTGAAAGGAAAATTATGTACTTTTATATGAAAAAGTGTAATGTATCCCTCATGCACTCCATTTAATCCTTAAAATTCTACAAATGTAGTATAATAGTTTTTTTTTTACACTTATATTCTATATATTCTTTACATTGGAGCATTCTTCATTCTACTCTTGCATGAAACAAAATTACTATTTATTTTTATTTTCCTATACTACAACACTTGGTTTCTCTTTGTTGCATGTTACATTTATTCTACATTATTATTCTTGGCCACTAAAACATTATATGCTGTAGTTATATCTAACATTCTATTTCTAACTTATGTTATAATATTTCATTATATATACTACAACAATTCTTCATACAATTTTTATATAATTTCAATTGACTACAATAAAAATTTCCTATTTGAAAAAATTCTTCCGATTTACTTTATTCTTGTAAGGCCTATCTTTGCATGTGACTAATACAATCTTAAAGTGTTATATATTCCTCCTAAATAGATGGTTAGATATATTGCAAGCGATATGAAGATGTTTGTCTAACAGTAACCTTATAGTTTTACGTTATGTTATTTTACTTAATGAAGAGGTATATGCATGCAAATTATTGAATGATATTCGAACTTATAAGATGAATTTGAAATAAGATAATTGTTGTGTCGTATTGCATTGGAAGAGTAATTAGCTATATAAATGATCCATGAATAAAGTTACAAAGATTTGATTAATGTTGTTTATTAATATGTCTAACTGTGCTTAATTATGTTGTGCAGGAAATTAAATGAGTCGATGTGAGTTTGGTTGGGGTTGGAACCCTTGGTCAAGATCAAAACTCGTATGGATTCTTTTGTGGGTTTTAAAAAGGGATTATTGAGTCAATTTCCTTGGTTTTTGAACAAGAATAGACCCCTAGGACCTATACCTATGGGTTTGGAACCTTTTTGACATGTGAACTTGTCCTTGGAGTGTGAAAAGATCCCTCAAAAGTCCACATTCATGAATGTGGCGAATTCAAAAAGTGTTGGGGCTTGGGAAGAGTGACTTGTCACTCTCAACCTTCTACTCCTCAAAAAGTTCTTGGAATTGGCACAAGACTCACACATGTGAGAGAACTTGTGGGAAAGAGTGTGGGTTTGGAGGATCCCTATATATCTCAAGAAGATGGAAGATTTGGGCATTGCCCACTTCTCCTTATGGAGAACTCTAGTTGGGAAAAGAAGAAAGAAGAGGAAGAAGAAAGGAGGGTGATCAAGAGGGCTTGGTTGGAGAGGCAAGAAGGGTAGAAGAGTTCAATCTCTCATGAAAAGAGATAAGTTTTCCCTTCTCCCCACTTCTCATTGAATTAATTGTTGTAAGAAGATAGTATGTTTGAAGGAATGTTCATTAAGTATGGTGAGTGGAGAGCTTAGATGTTATGTTATCTTTAAATCTTTGTAAAATATTGAGAAGACTCCATATATCATTTTGGGGTTAATAAAATCCTTGCTCAGGGGTATGGCTAGAGCCCATGAGGCTCCATGACACCATTATGGTAGGGTGGAGAGCAAGACCTTGTGCAACATTTGGTTTTCAATTATTTCATTTCTATGTAATGTTGTAAAGATGAATACTTAAATAAATAAATGATATTTTGATGTAAACTCTATTACTTGGGATGTAGAAATATGTTTATGTAAAAGAAAAGAATATCCAAGAAAGATAATGTAGTTTATGATGTTGTTACTGAAAAATAAAAGGGGGCCTAGTAGAGGTGCATAAAGAACTGCTTTCACTACTTATCTATTGCAAAGTGTTTTTGGGAGCATCTAGATATTACTTTTGTAATTAGAAATGTCAGATTTGCAAGAAGAGTACAATAAGGAATTAATTTTCAATAGAAAGAGATTATATTTTGGACCCTTTGCTTTTATCATTCCTTGTCATGTGGTTTAAAAGTGCAACAAGAAAATTTTCTGTACATACAGACATAATAATCTACTAAAAAGAGATAAATATATGTTTGAACAATACATTAGTATCTTATAGTTATCATAAGAGAACTTATAAATAAGTAAATAAATGAATGAAGGAAGATATATTATCCAATGAATATGACACTTACAGATTTTATCTAGAGTTCCAGAAAATTTTATAGGAATGCATTTATATGTTTTGTTGTGAATACTCTAGTTTTCATTTTCACTTTATATACAAAAACAAAAAAAAATTGTGCAAGATACTGGGATATAGAATTATAATACATCCGCAGTTTCTTGGTTAGAAGATATAATAATCTTTATCCTTCCTCAACACCACTATAAGTGAGCTGTGACTATATACAAGTTGGGGAGTAGTGTTCATATAGTGTTTTTGAGTCACTCACTCAGAAATAGAATGTCGAGGACATATAAAAGTAAAGTAAACAAGATATTACAATCATTAATTCCAAACAGCAAATAAGAAGACTGTGAGTCTGAATTACTCCGTATACATGTATTTTCAATTTAAATGTCTAAGAATATGGAGTTTTCAACATACCTAAACTAAATGTAACTATACATCTATCAATGCCTACATCTTCTCATATGGCAGTGCTTTGGTTTCTATTCCTTCCTGTCAGGAATAATGGTCTAAAATATTGGTTGGGTAGAAACGTTTATTTGGAGATGAAACAATAGTCCTGGGTATGCGTTGAACTTTATGGAAGGCTAAAACTCTTTTAAATTCCTGGGAGGGAGGCCGAGCATTAAACTTCCATCGGTCATTATAGCCCTGCTTTAATCTTTAGCGATGGATGTGTGCCTCTGGTATTCAACATGCAATACGTGGGTAGGGTGAGACTGTATTGCTGCTCAGTACCCAAACCATTGAGTAGGGGAGAATAAATGAATAAGAGTTGGAACAATACCTGCGCGGGTTGCAAGAAACCATTTCTTGGCTAATATAGATTTTTCAACCTCTGCTGTGGCCTCAGCATGGATATCCTGAAAAATGCACAGGAACTCACAATGCCTCAAGAGAATTGTCGAACCAATGACTCTTCTGGGCGTCTAAATGGGTGAGATATTAGGAGCAGAGAAAAAGTGAATTTAATGTGTCTATGGTGTAAATAAAAGAAATACAGATGTTTCCCAACGAGCACCCAAAGGACAGGAGCCAATTATACAATGTCCTATATCATAGAAGGCACCTATTTCTCTTCTTCTGTGCTGGCCTTCTGTTATTTCCATCATCCTCATCAGCATCCTCAGTTCCAACTACCACCCTTCCCCTATTTCTTGATAGCTTTCTGATTGGAGTTTCCACGACCCTTTCAGAATTAACAACTATATCTGAATTAGTTCTATGAGGCATCAATTCTGCACCACCCTCAACGACATCCATCATCAACTGTAAGACCTCGTTTCACAAGTGATTAATGCTAAACATAATTTGTGACATGAATTTCTTAAATTTATGATTAGATATATGGTGAATGATAAATAAGGTGATCTTTTAGCAAAACCCTTATAATTTCATTTTGACATTATGTTCTATTGTCACTACCTTGAAGGTGGAATACACTAGTATACTATGGAATGTAGATTGAAATTTAAATGGATTATTATATGGTTAAAGTTTAGAAGATTCACCTAATAGATTAATGTGATATAAAATGTTACTTATGATCATGTTGGTAATGTGCAGGAAGGTAACGGTGTTAGCATGAGAAGGGAGGACCATCGGGAGAAAATCAAAAGACATCTTCTTGAGGATTTAAAGTTAATATGTTGATAGATTAAGAGGAATCAAATATGCAAATAGGAGGATAGATAAATGTTGGAATCAAATCAAATACATCCTTGGGAAGTTCTAAGTGTAGCTCTATTTGACTTAGAAGGGTTTGAGGTTTTATTATTGATTGGTTGATTATGTTTGAGTAGAATCCAATTGTAGGTCATAAGATGTGAGTTTGGTTGGGGTTGGAACCCTTGGTCAAGATCAAAACTCGTATGGATTCTTTTGTGGGTTTTAAAAAGGGATTGTTGAGTCAATTTCCTTGGTTTTTGAACAAGAATAGACCCCTAGGACCTATACCTATGGTTTTGGAACCTTTTTGACATGTGAACTTGTCCTTGGAGTGTGAAAAGACCCCTCAAAAGTCCACATTCATGAATGTGACGAATTCAAAAAGTGTTGGGGCTTGGGAAAAGTGACTTGTCACTCTCAACTTCCCACTCCCCAAAAGTTCTTGGAATTGGCACAAGACTCACACATGTGTGAGCACTTGTGGGAAAGAGTGTAGGTTTGGAGGATTCCTATATATCTCAAGAAGATGGAAGATTTGGGCATTACCCACTTCTCCTCTTGGAGAACTTGAATGGAGATGGTAGAAGGACATGAAATAAGGAGAAGAGTCCACCTCTTTGGGAAGATAGTGATCAAAATGGCTTGGATTGAAGAGCAAAGATGGATACATGAGTTCAGCCCCTCATCTAAAAGAAGAGAGATAAGTTCTTCCTAATTCCATTTACTCTTGTTAATTGGTTGTAAGAAGGTTAGATAGTACATGGGTTATGGTTAAAGATAGAAAGTAGAGAACCTAGATGCATGTAATTGGTGTTAGTGGTATCTCTTTTGTAAAAATGAGAAAAACACTCCATTCATCATTGTGGAGCTTAAAGACTTCCTTGCTCGGGGGTATGGCTAGAGCCCACGAGGCTCCATGACGCCATTAAGGTAGGGTGGAGAGCAAGACATCATTTAGTTGTGTGATATTGATGGTAGTCTTAAATATTTCTTAGTAACATGGAAGGCTTTGATATTACATTTGTATTTTGTTGTAATAGAAAGAGGAGGTATTTTATGGGACTGTATGAAGGAATGTATTAAGTATGTATGTGGTGATAATACTATGACTATGTAATAGTAAGTACTGCTATTTTGTTACTTCAACACAGTTTGTGACTATTTTTGTTGTATTAGAGTTATTTTAAAGAAGAAACGAAGTAGTTTTTCTATGTGCTGTGATGTAAACAAATTATGAATACAAATATGTATTCTTAAAATGGAAAGCAAGAGAGAACATTTGGAAATCGTTACTTCAAATTAGATTGGTTAAAGAAGTGCATTACATTCATATGATTATGGGTTATACACATTAATTTAGCTTTGTGTGTCTTGTAGATCACCTTAATAGGTTATTTTCCTAAAATGTAAAACTATTGCTGTCTAGATCATTGTGTATGTAGTCATTTGGGAGTTTTGCTTGGAATCAAATAAGTAGTAGCAAGGACTGTTATTTCATTCTGAAAAAGGTAGTAAGTATTGTATTTAAAGTGAGAGATGATTATGCTGTTTAAAAAAAAAAAAAATACTGCACAACTTATCTGGTTTTATCATATGATTCTCTCTCTTGGCTCACACTTGCAGGATAACCAACCTAATATTTTAGCGGGTATATGCTATGAATTAGAAGGCGGCATAATGGGAACTTGTTATAACCATGAATAACAACTTGCATAGTCCACATAAAGAAGGAAAATGGTATATTTTCTCTAGTTATTTAATTAAAAAGAAATTAAAAAAAAAGAAATAAAAATAGATGTAATCAGATGTAAAGCCTGCTTGAGAACAGAGATGCCAAGGATCGACAATGAAGATATAGTTCATTTCTATGCATATATAATAAAATTTATTATAGTTCGTAAGTGGATATATGGAACCATCCCTGCAGTAGTTACAGCTATGCAACCATAATGGATGTAATTCCTCCATCAGTATTGTGCAGCCCCCTCTCTTATCTGCGAAACTGGACAACGATAAGGCTTCAAGAAAACAGAATAACAATAATAAATAAGGAATGTATTGACTATTTATTTTTCCTTGGCTATTGTTATCGACTTCTTCGCCTATCCCAGCCAGATTTATAGTGAATGGAAATTCTAAAGAACAGAGTAATAGTAATAAATATTAAACCTACATATATTCATTTCTAAACAATTTAAAAAAATAAAATAAAATAAAACAGCAAAATCTGAAAATTTAAACAGTCTGTCCCATTGCTTAACCTCGCCCCTTCCTCTGAGTGATCTGACCCCTACGAGAGAGCAAGGAAGGAAAAACAAAAGATTGTTGTTTAAGAACACAAAGAAACCATAAATATTACACATTGACCACTCTCCTCTGTGCATTGTGTGGTTCAGATTGCCATTATTTTCACTAATCTTTGAAATCCGATGCAACAGGGCAAATACACATTTTCTCAAAGTCATTTGTACTTAGTAGTGTCCCAGGGAACCATACGTAGGGTACAGCCATGTAAAAGCTACCCGCACCAATCTAAGCTTCTTTAACAAAAGAAATGAAAATGGAAGCGATGGCTGCAAGTCACTATAAAATAAAATTTTACGTATAGGTTTTGTAGGCATAATTAGGCCAGCCTAGTTATGGCAGAGATCATTCATACTTCCATCTTTTTTTTTTTTACGTGCAATAAGTGAGTTTGAAATTCCTGCTGTTACTTGAGAATTTATTTCTAACATGACTTTTCACCGAACACTTTTAGCAATTACTTTTGGTGTGGCAGTCGAGATGTAGACCCTGTTTGAGTACAATAATAGTTTCCGTATAATATAACCAATTATTCAAGTCTATAAGATAGGCATCACAATAAATGGTGCTCAGCTGATTTACCAGGCCTACGTCTCCTCTAGTGAGAATGCACATTTTCAGGTTAAATATTATTATATATCTGTGTGATAGTAGTGATCTTTGGCTGAGAGCATTGGATTGCTGATTTGATGGAAATCTATTTGCCAGTGTCTTAGTTTCATTTTTTTTACAACTGCTATTTTTTTTTAATAGTTGTGCTTATGTGACACCCACAACGAGAGTCATAATAATGACATGTTGTGTTAGCTTGCAGTCATGGTGCAGAAGTGTGTGCAGCTCCTTTCCCCAGGAGTAAAACCGCCTTGCCTTAGCAAGGCACAAGGGTTATGCCGATAGGAGGGTATACTATGGTAGGGTATTTGAAGGGCAGAGAGGGGGGAGAATGCATGGGGAAAGTGCAATCTGGTTTTTTTAAGTAGAGTAGAACATGCCAAGTGGATGAACAATACAATATATTATCTTAATTGGTGAAGTGTCGAAACATTATATTAGTGTTTTTTGCATTTGAGCGTGATGTGTAAATAGGCTTGTCTAGTACAGGCGGGAGCTGTGCAAGGTCGCAAATTAACCCTTTTTATAAATTTCAATTTTTAATCTCAATTTACCTTACTAAAATCACTTCTATCTAAATAAGAAGAATAATATTAAATAACTAACCCAATAATGATAATACTAACATTTTCTCGCAAATTAACCCTTTTTATAAATTTCAATTGTTAATCTCAATTTTACCTTACTAACATCAAATAACTAACCCATGAATAATAATAGTAACATTTACTCTCAAAAATAACCTCTTCATACTAAGAATAATATTTCCTCCTATTACAATAGTAATTTTATTGTCACTTTAATAATACAAGATAAAATTACTCTCCAAAATAATGTTATAACTATAAATCACATTGTTTTATAACAACCATTCAACTGCCATTTCTATTATTTTATAATAAGAAGTGCTATTAATTTTCAATTGTCATAATAATATTTACAATATTTATGACATTATTATTATGTTATTTGATAATGCAAACTGATTTCCACATTCCACAGAGGAAAAAATTACTTTAACTTCATTCGATAAACAAAAAAAACTTAATTTCATCCGATAACGAATAAGATTATTTAATCAGTTCAAAAAATACACTTTTAATCTTCTAGGTTTTTCTAGTAAATAAATGAAGGTAAAAGAAAAAAAAATGTACACTTTCCTAATAATTTCTATGAGATATCATCGCCTATCTACTGCAGGAATATAGTATTCCTTAACACCAAGATTTCACATTTTATTTTATTTTATTTTTATACATGGGGTAAAACCCCTTGAGTATTCACAGTTCCAACGTAAAGTAATAGTATTTTTTTTATTTACCTCAATCTAAACTGAGTTTAATGTCAATTTAGCTTACTAAAAGTACTTCTATCTATATAAAAAAAAAGGTTGGCAATTTTAGGTTAGTTGAATGTTTTTTGAATGATTTTTTAGTTGGAGCCTATCAATCAACATAGAAGTCCTCTTAATTGATATTTATAATAAACGCAATTTGGAACTGGCTATCAATCCCAAACTCCCATTTAGCTTATTAACTTATTCCTAGCTGTGTGATTTAGGTGACCATTCTTACACTGCTAGAACTATTCATTTACAATCCCGACATTTTTTTTATTTTTTTTCACAACATACATTAGCAACCTAACACTTTCGCAGTGGGCCACCCTTATACAACACAACTCCTAAGCCTATCACTATATTGGTAATAATACACTTGAATGAAACATTAGTTTATAGGGTATGGGAAAACTAACTGAGCAATGAGTCCAAAAAGTTGAATAAGGTAATTAGCTTAAATTCGACAAAGCTATTATAGTTAAGAGGGTTGAGAATATGCAATATCCATATTTTACAAAAGGGCAAGAAAAATACAACTAACAATTATTAATCCTCTCTTTACAATGACAATGTTAATATCTTAATAGTTCTCTTTGTAATAATATTTCCTTAATATTAACAATGTTAAACTCAAAATAAAATATCTCTTTCCTATATACAATGTATTTATTTATTTAACTAACTACTTATTCATCCCCTATATATATATATATATATATATAATTACATCAATGATGAATACTATAATTAATTAGTAACAGTATTTACTTCCATCTTTTAAATTTATTTACTATAGAATGGGAAATTTCCTTTCTTTTAAAGAAAATTCGATTCTACCTAATTCTTTACCCTTTCTTTCAAAAAACAAAATGAATCCTTCTTAGTTTAGATACTTCCCTTCTTCACGGGATGCGGGAACATATCCTTCTTTTATTTATTGTTGTCATTATTTAAATGACTGAAGAAAATGGGGTCATATTTTCATTTATCTTTGATTAGTTTATTTGATATTTTAATCAAAGCTTTGAGATCAAATCTCTAATTTTCCTTTTTGATTGATTTAACTTTCTGATCAAATATGTTTATCTCTTTATTTAATTCATCTTTACTTTATTCAAATATATGAATTATCTTTTACACTTGGTCTTTTAACTTGTTTAAAGCTTTGATTAGTTTATTTGATATGTTAAGCAAATATTTGCGATAAAATCTTTTTATTTATTTATTTATTTATTTCATCTTCTAGTTTATTCAAATATTTGAATTATCTTTTATTTTGATTTATTTTTTCAATCTTTAATTTATTTATGGTAAGGTTTTTTATTTCATTGTTTTGATTTGTCTTTGTAATTCTTATTTATTTACTTGATTTCTAGTTTTTTCTATGGTAAATATATATTTATATCTTTGTGATTTATGTTTGATTTTTCCTTTTGATCAAATCTTTTTTGATTTATTTTTTAAGTTATTCATAATAATATTTCTGACCTCAACCCTAACTATTTCTATTAACCCTAAACTTGACAACAAACCTAAATGTAAACCTAATCCTAATGCTAACCCTAACCCTAAGTTTGATGCTAGTAACCCCAATTATTACCCCAACCCTAACTATATCTATTAACCCTAAACTTGACAGCAAACCTAAATGTAACGCTAATCCTAATGCTAACCCTAACCCTAAGTTTGATGCTCTCTCCCTTTCTCTCTCTCTCTCTCTTTGAATTATTTATTTGATTTTTGATTTTTTTTTCTTTGATCATTCAATTTATCATGGTAAACATTTTTATTTGATCTTTTTGATTTATTTTTATCTTTGAATTATTTATTTGATCTTTTAGTTTATCTATAATAAATATTTTGAATTCTTAGTAATTTATATTTATTTGTTTTTTGATCATATCTCTTTGATTATTTATTTGATCCTTCAATTTATATAATTTTATTTATTTTTATTTTTTAATCTATCTATGATAAATATTTTAAAATATTATAATTTATCATTTTGATTTTTTAATCTATCTATGATAAATATTTTAAAATATTGTGATTTATTTTAATCTATCTATGATAAATATTTTAAAATTTGGGCTATTGGTTAACTTATTTCTAAGTCTAGTTTTTTTTCTTTTTCCTTGTACAAGCTTGATCGATATTAGTGAAGATAATACATACTCGAGTTATTCACTTCCTTTTGGTATAGCTAGCCTATGAATGAGGAATAACCAAACTGTAAAACATGATGGTCTTTTAATCTATGATCATTTGCGTGCCTTCAGACCACTTACTAAATGTTCCCAACATAGTTATCAGGACATGAAGGGGTTTTTGTACCAGTACAAAGATGGGCATGCTAATCAAATTAGGGTGCACGAGTAAATGAATAAGGAGACAGTTGTATTATATATTAATGTGGTAACCAGAAATTGTGGATATAGGAATGGGTACGCAATCCATGTTCCTATTATGGAGTTTATTGGCGACCACGGTACCTAGCTGTCACAAGATTGAGGGTTTTAGAGGCAGCCATTGCAAGCCATACACAAAACCCATACACGAAGCCACATAACCGAGCTTTCATTTAACAGAGTTGTTTTAGAATGAAGTGAAACACAACAGAATAAGGATATAGCCACCTACAAATTTGTCCCAGACAATACACAAAAAAAATATTATCAGATTTGAAGAATCACAATATTCAGACTTAGCATGGGCTTACAGATCCTTGCCATCAGTTATATATGCAGATATAAGCTACAAGTTTGAACATTTCAGTCATAGCATTAGCAGATCAGATTACATTAACTCTGAGCATTAAAATCTATGTTACAATAGTTCATACTCTTCCTCATACATTCAAGAGTGCATTACAAATTTGAGGGACAATGCTATGGTATTCTACTAATCAAAGGTTTGATTTACAATGCATGTGAACTAAGAAATTAACATCAAATTTGTATGGCACCAAATTGACCAGCTAAATACGAAATGAACTGTCTAATAACTCTATGCAACTGCGGTCCTATTTTCTGAGCAATATTCATAGTGGAAATTACATTCTAGAGCAGATTTGTGAGTTCATTGAATATCAAGGAGTATAATGTGTCATGCCCATAATTTTTTGCCACAAAACCTAACAATTTTTTTTTCTTTTAAACACATTAGTTAACGTAATTACTACTTTAGTTAAGTGTCATGCACCATTTGGTGTTAAGTCAAAACACAAATGCCACAACCTTTATAGCGATCACGCTTACTCAAAAAAAAATTAATAAATAAATAAAATAAAATAAAGTATTGAAATTATGCTTTCATTTAGTCATACCAACAATAATGCTATAGCCTCTTTGGCAATTGGGATTTAATGGAAGAAGGGTTATGTTTGTCAATTTGCTACCAAATCAACATATTCCTAAACAACCTCTAATTTAAATAATATTGTCATTATTAAAATTTGTTTTAACATTATTATCAAGTTTACATTAAACCTAATAGTAGTAGAGAACTCTCCAATCATTATATTTACATTATCTTACTATTATCTTTGTTGCCATCATAATACCATTATCCCAATTTTAACCCTAATAACATTGTCCTTATTTAACCAAAATAGTATTACTAATTTCATCACTAATATAGTCATTAATACTTCGTTTTATTTTAATACTATCATTTTACTCACATCAAAATGTTTCTTAATAGTAATATTACAATTAAATGTAAATTTAACACCTCTTTAGTCATATCCTAGGCTTCAATATTTTAAATTATATTACCATAAATTCCCTAAATTCACTTCAGAATATTAATATTACTATACTTTAGATAATAATATTATTATTATTTTATTTTTTTTAAATTCCCAACCAATCCTTAGCAAAATTATTTACTATCCTTGAAACACTAACTTTAACCAAGAGCCCCCATTACACTTTTTGATAATAGCCCCAACAACATTTCTCCTCAAAATATAAATATGAACAATATAAGATAATTATAATTCACAAGTTAATTGCTAAATATCTATTTATTATTTTTCTTTTAAATTATTATTCATTTAATTATTTAAAATTATATATCAACTCTATGAAATAAATTTAGAGGCTACAAAATTAAGAAATAGGTATTACAAATTATTATATTTGAATTCTTCTACATATTTTCTATTTTGTATTACAAATTATTATATTTGAATTCTTTTACATAATTTCTATTCTATTTCCTCACAAGTTAGTTATAAATTCCCATTCTATTTACTCAGGAGTTAGTTACCAAATCTTTAATCTATTTACTCATCACGTGAATTACTAAATCTCCATTTTATTTACTCATTGATTTTTCTTTTAAATTAATAAGTATTACAAATTAGTATAATTTAAGAATATTTAGAAAGTAAAATATTAACCATTTACCTACATTAAGGAATTGGATTGTGATAAAGGTAATAGCTTGGCATCCCAATAAAATATGTACGAACAACCAACGGAAAGAAGAGATTAACCCACAACTACTTAGCAATGCTGATAGCAATAAATAAATTGCTAATAATATATATATATATTTTTTGTGTTATGATTAATGTAAAGAAAATCATTTCTTTCCATGGTGTTACCCACACGCAGCAATTATTTTTGCTTTCCATGGTATTACTACACCTTCAATAGTTACTGAAGTAGCTAATTTTACATACCAAATAACTGTCACAATGTATGTAGAATTCTCTCTTGGAGTAACCATCCAGTAGACGCCTACGCTGATTTCATACGGTGGGATTATGAGACATTTGCTATTATCTAAGAGTACAAGATACCATAATGTTAATATCTAAGTGAGCTGATTTTTAGGATCTTGGCCTTAATTTTCATTTGAAGGATATATTCTAAAACTATGGATGAAACCCTATTTTCAAACTGCAACTTGCCAAACTGGGGAAGAAAAAGGTTATACAAGCGAGGAAGAGTTTTGAATGATTTCAATGTAAGTTTGAATTCTAATATGATCTATAAGCCATTTGAATTCTAACATGATTTATAAACAATATAACTGAATATGAGCATTTCCAATAATACAGATTCATTATGAGTATCTACATAACAGAAATTGGCACAACTAATCGGAGGATGAGATAGTATAGTTAATAGCCACAGTAAATGGAGGTAAATGCGTACAAAGGTGCACATCAACTATTAATTGGGGAACCGCAAATTTGCAAGCGCACTCACCAGTCAACAATAATGTTAGGCGTTGTCAACACCAAGCACCAGTGACCAAATTATGTGTATTCCCTGACATGGAATTCGTTGTGCCTACTTATACATAAAGCCTCCTTGATGGGGATTGGAGCTACGTGAATTAATTAACAAAAATATTAGAGAGAACGGTGTACATACACACCAACCTCCAGATTTTAGTGATCATATTTAGACTCATCGCATATTTAATCTCCTCACCAACTCAACTGAAGTGTCGGCAATGATACTGATCAGATCTCTATTCACCCATAAATGAGGCAATCCTCTTGCAGATAGGATTACTTGTTACTGTCGGATAGGAGATATTGGTCGCGTGATTTTCTATGCTTGCAATCAGATTGATGTGCAATGCCAATTACTCACTTATCTACTTTCCACTGTAGGGTCCATGACAAATTAAATTGAAGCAGTGTTTTTAGAAAACCTCACCATTTGCACTAAAAACTATATAGGGCGATCCAGAGACTCAAAGATTTACAGTTTGATAATGACTTGTGTGGCAGTTTATTGGGGCTAATATAGGTATCGACACTGAAGGGGGTGAGGCTATCTCCAGTGCTGCGGTCCTCCTCCATGGGTTGCAACCC
>VDFB02379396.1:0-39598 GCA_007258455.2 Sequoia sempervirens
CCTTTGAAAGAGCCAATTTGGTGTGACATCTTTTCTGTATGGCCAACTAGGATTTGTGCAACCTTGTGAAATGTTTAGGTCACTGAGACCTTACAATCTTGCAGAATGGAGCCTATCACTGTGACATGTTGATTGATGTGACAGTTTATATCTCTCACTGCTCGAGGAGATCTCTTGCCGATGGGTTGGTGTCTTCTGATGGTCAGGGAGACTCATAGTGACTAGAGTCATCAGAGTAACAAAAATGTTTTAGTATGTAGTCTTATCAATATGGAAAGTCTCGTCGATACTTATACACTTGGAATCTTCAGGGTAACACAAAGGCTCGTTATGACCTCTTGGCGATACATGGTATGTCTCACCGAATAGCTACACTCAAATTCATCGGGATAGCATGAAGGCTTTGGTATGAAGTCTTAGTGATGGATGTTTGTCTCAGCAATGGGGTAGTCTATTGTCGGTATGACTCCTGGCAATTGTTTGGTGCTCAGTATGACTTGAGGGGCTCGGTATTACCTCTCAGCTATAGCCTAAGTCTTGCCAATAGTGTTAACATCGATATGACTTGAGGACTTTGTTATGATCTCTTGGCGAATAGTGATAGTCTCATCGAAGAGAAAACTGATGTCTATGTGACTTGTGAACTTCGGTATGATCTCTAAGTGAATAACGATAGTCTCACCGATGAGAATGTTGAGGTCGATGCGACTTGTGAACATGGTATAACATCTTGCCGATGGTCAGGACTCTTGGCAATAACTACAATCGGTCTTGTGGCATCGGGGAGGCACGGGTAGTGTCTCACCGACATGAGAATACATTTTTAATTCCTTTGACCGAGTGATGACTATCCTACATGGTGTGACTTCGACCAATCAGAGAAGCCGAATGGGAACCATTGGAAGTTAGTCTATTGTGGCCGTTCTGTGAGGAAGTTCAATAGACTAGAGACGACATGGATATACTCAGGAATTGAAGATGATGTTTGGTTCGATGAATGTTCGACGGATGGTTGGATAAATAGTTCGATGAGTGATCAGTGTGAATTCAATTCTAAAAGATTATAACTTGAATTTTCTATACAAGGTTGATCATTGAATCTGCTGCTGTAAACTAACATCAGAAAGATAAGTCTGATCTCTGTATGTAATATCATTACTGTAATACAATGAGGCTTTTCTTGGTGTGGTGGGTTTTTCTCCCATAAGGGTTTTCCCATGTAAATTTGGTGTTCATGTGTGTATGTTATATTCTCTATTTCTATTATTGCTTTCAAGTGTATCTTAATTGGACTGTAATTGAAAATTTAAAAGAACCTCTGCCTTCTTCCTTGAGGTTTTGACGTTAGGAGAGTTGTTTCTACACCTTAGCTTTCCTTACAAGTGGTATCAGAGCCTGGTCAGTTGTGTTATCCTTGTGGGTACGTTGGGTTTTTTGAGTCAATTCTTTTCAGTGGGAGTCTTGTAGAAGTTGGTAATTCGAATTACAGGTTGAGATGGCTAGCACATTAGGAAAGATTGAAATAGAGAAATTCAATGGCAGCAATTTTGAGTTGTGGAAACTCAAAATGGAAGATCTATTGGTTGATCATGATTTGTGGCTTGCTGTGTCTGGAATGAAGCCTATAGGCATGAAGCAAGAGGATTGTAACCTTGCAGATAGAAAATCAAAGGGGCTGATAAGGCTTTATTTAGCAGACTCTATTCTTTTGAATGCTCATGAAGAAAATATTGCATCTTCCTTATGGAAAAGATTGGTAGCTATTTATCAAGGCAAGTCCTTGGTGAATAAATTGCTCTTGAGGAAGAAGCTATATACTTTGAGAATGCAGGAAGGAAGGTCTATTGCTGATCATTTGAACACATTCAAAATGTTGATTGCACAATTAACATATGTGGGTGTGAAGATTGATGAAGAGGATCGCTATATGCTATTATTATGTTCTTTGCCACATTTTTGGGATCACCTGGTGATGGTTATTGGGAGTACGACATTCACTTTTAAGATGGAAGATGTTGTTGCTTTGTTATTAGAAGAGATGAGAAGGAAATATTTTGAGATGGTGAAGGAGGCTCTTGCTATTAGAGGCAGATCGAAAGAAAGAGGCAAGAAGGACAAGAAATCCAAATCCAAATAAGAAGGGAGGTCAAAGTCTCTTGGCAAGAAGTCCAAGGTGAAGTGCTAGAATTGTGGGCAACCTAGTCATGTTTGAAAGGATTGTAAAGAAGAGAAAAAGAAGAAGAAGAAGAAGAATTCTAATTATGATTCTTCTCAAAGTGATGTAGGTGCCTTCATTGCAGCCTTGGCTATGCAGGCATGAGATGATGTCTGGCTAATTGATTTTGGAGCATCTTTTCACATGACATCTCATAGAGACTGGTTCACAAAGTATGAAAAATATGATGGTGGAAAGGTGTATTTGGCAAGTTATTCATCTTTGGAAATAGTTGACCATGGAAGAGTCAGAATTCAATTCCTTGATGGAAGAGTGAAGGGAATCAATGATGTAATCCATATACCAGGTTTGGCTCAAAATCTACTTTATGTTAGCAAGCTGAATGATATTGGAGTGCAAGTCACGTTCTCTAGAAATGGCTGCAAGATGACTAGAGGTTTTATGGTGTTAGCAAGGGGTGCTCAAATTGGTACCTTGTATAAGCTAGATGCACATGCTGTGCAATGTAATAGTGTCTCTATAAAGTCATAGAAAGCTACTCATGGAGGAAAAGAGGGAAAAGTTCCTGATGGTGTAAACTCTATGGAAGTTAAACTTCTAGTAGAAAAGACTATGCTCTAGCATCATAGGCTAGGCCACATTGGTGAGAAAGGTTTAAAAACCTTGAAGAATAAAAACCTGGTTGAAGGGCTTGATGATTGTAACCTCGAATTTGAATTTTGTGAACATTGTATATATAGAAAACAACACCGTGTTACATTTTATTCCAGTCCTCACAAATCTTCTGGTTTGCTTGATTATATACATTCTGATGTGTTTGGTCTAGTGAATGTTCCTTCTTTGTCTAATTCAAGGTACTATGTATCGTTTATTGATGATTATTCAAGAAGGGCATTTGTCTATTTTTTGAAAAGTAAATTAGAAGTGTTCAGTCAGTTTAAGGAATTTAAGAACCTTGTAGAAAATCATACTAGAAGGAAAATAAAATGTTTAAGGACTGATAATGGCAGTGAATTTTGCTCTAATGATTTCAAGAGGTACTGTAGACATCATGGGATTAAAAGACATAAGACTACACCTTACACTCACAGCAAAATGGAGTTTCAGAAAGGTTCAATAGGACAGTGATAGAAAGAGCACAAAGTATGCTAAGCAGTGTTGGCTTGGAGGAGAAGTTCTGGGCTGAGGCAGTTGCTACAGCATGTTACTTGATAAACCGTTCTCCTAATTCTGTTCTTGTTGAGAAAACACCTTTTGAAGCATGGTTTGGTAAGAAGCCCTCTTTAAGACATATTCGTGTTTTTAGCTATGAGGCATATGCATATGTGTTGAATGAGAAAAAATATAAATTGGAGAACAAGGCTGTAAAATATATTTTTATTGGCTATAGTGCTAGCATAAAAGGATACAAGCTTTGGAATCCTGATACGGAAAAGGTTCTATACAACATAAGTGTTATCTTTTGTGAACTGAAGCCTTCTACCTTGGATCTGCAGTTAGAGACAAAGTCAGAAAACAAAAAGGATATAGTTGAAATTCCTCCTACACCAGAGAAAGAGGAATTCAAAATTCAAAATGTACCTAAAACTGAGGAGACCTCAAGTAGTTCTGAAAGTTCTGAAGAATAACAACAACCTTAACCTCAGCAAGTGAGGAGATCAACTCATGAAAGAAAGCAACCTGATAGGTATGGGTTCTCTTTGATAGATTGTACTTGTGCCTATGCTTTAATTTCTAGCACTGATGAGCCTAGGACTGTAAAAGAGGCATTTAGAATGTCTGATTCAAACTCTTGGTTGGAAGCCATGAATGAAGAAATGGCATCATTAGAAAAGAATGATACTTGGAGTTTGTTGCCCTTTCCTAAAGGTAGAAAAGTTGTAGGCTACAAATGGGTGTTTAAAAAGAAAATAGGTCTGGATGGCAGTGTGGAAAAGTACAAGGTGAGGTTGGTTGCGAAGGGTTATTCCTAAGTAGAGGGAATTGATTATGGAGAAATATTTTCTCCTGTAGCTAAGCTGATATCTATCAGATTCCTTTTGTCACTTGCAACAACATATGCCTTAGAGGTTGAACAAATGGATATGAAGACAACATTTCTTCATGGTGATCTTGAAGAAGAAATTTATATGTCTCAGCCTGAGCACTTTGTGGAAAAAGGTAAAGAGAAACTAGTATGCAAGTTAAAAAAATATCTGTATGGATTAAAGTAGTCTCCTAGAATGTGGTACCAGAAGTTTGACACTTTTTTTTTGTCATTGGGATTTGTAATATCAAAATCTGATCATTTTTTCTATTACAAATTTGAAAGTGATTGAGTTCTTATTATTGCTCTCTATGTTGATTATATGTTGTTCATAGGCAATAGTAAGCTAATGATTTCTGATCTTAAGTCTCAGTTGTCTGCAAAGTTTGAAATGAAAGATCTTGGTGCAACAAGGTATATTCTGTGAATGGAAATAACTAGGGATAGGAAGAATAGAAAACTTTGGCTCAGTCAGAGTAAGTATATTAAGACCGTTCTAGAGAGATTTTGTATAAATGCTTGTAAGCAGCTAGTTGCTCCAGTTTTGTAGGGAACAAAGCTATCTGTTGAAGACTATCCAAAATCTCCTACTGAGATGTAGGACATGACCAGTGTACCCTATGCTAGTGTGGTTGGAAATCTAATGTATGCAATGGTCTGTACAAGACTAGACATTGCCCAAGCAGTGGGAGTACTTAGTCGGTTTATGGCTAATCCTGGAAGGACACATTGTGATGTTGTGAAAAGAGTTTTCAGATATTTGAAGGGCACTTCAGAATATGATTTTTGTTACCATGGGAACTTGGTTGAATCACATAGGACTCTTAGTATTCGACTCTATGTGGATTCTAATTGGGTAGGGGTCATTGACAGTAAAAGATCCACCAGTGGTTATATCTTCATGATGAATGGTGGTGCAGTGAGTTGGATGAGTAAGTGGCAGGCTATAGTCGCTTTGTCCACTATAGAGGTGGAATACATGACAGCTACACATGCCTATAAAGAAGCAATTGGTTAAAATGTTTGTGTTCTAATATTGATTTTGATGCAGGGAAAATAACAATTTATTGTAACAGTCAGAGTGCTATTTGTTTGGAAAAGAATCCTACTTTCGATGCCAGGACAAAACATATAGATGTACAGTATCATTTTGTACGAGATATGGTGGAGGATGGAAAGGTCTCGTTAGAAAAAGTGGATACTTTGGAGAATGTTGCAGATGCATTAATGAAGCCATTGAGAAAAAACAAGTTTAGGTGGTGTGCCAGTTCGATGGGCCTTAGTGCCCATGAATTTCAGTAGTTTTGTTGTTCTCTATAGGTTCCTATGTGATCTTCGTCAAGTGGGAGATTGTTGGAATAATGTACCTCAATCTCACAGGCTGAAACCTCTGAAAGAGCCAAGTCGGTGTGACATCTTTTCTATCTGGCCAACTAGCAGTTGTGCAACCTTGTGAAATGTTTAGGTCATTGAGACCTTGTTATAGTCTAGCCAAATGGAGCCTATCACTGTGACATGTTGATCACTATGATAGTTTCTATCTCTCACCACTCGGGGAGATCTCTTGCTGACGGGTTGGTGTCTTGTGATGGTTGGGGAGACTCATAGCGACCGGAGTCATCGAAGTAACACAAATGTTTCAATATGTAGTCTTATTGATATGGAAAGTCTCACTGATAGTTATACACTTGGAATCTTCGGGGTAACATAAAGGCTCGTTATGACCTCTTAGTGATAGATGGTATGTCTTGCCGAATAGCTACACTCGGAGTCATCAGATAGCATGAAGGCTTCGGTATGAAGTCTTAGCGATGGATGTTTGTCTCAACGATGGGGTAGTCTATTTTTGGTATGACTCCTAGCGACTATTTGGTGCTTGGTATGACTTGAGGGCTCGATATTACCTCTCAACAATAGCCCAAGTCTTTCCAATAGTGTTCACATCGATATGACTTGAGGACTTCATTATGATCTCTTGGTGAATAGCGATAGTCTCACCGAAGAGAATACTGATGTCTATGTGACTTGTGAACTTTGGTATGATCTCTTGGCGAATAACGATAGTCTTGCCGATGAGAATGTTGAGGTCGATGCAACTTGTGAACTTAGTATAATGTCTTGTTGATGGTTAAGACTCTTTGCGATAACTACAATCGGTCTTGAGGCATCAGGGAGACACGGTTAGTGTCTCACTGACATGCTAATACATTTGGAATGCCTTTGACCAAGTGATGACTATCCTACATGGTGTGACTTCGACCAATCAAAGAAGTCGAATGGGAACTGTTGGAAGTTAGTCTATTGTGGTCATTCTATGAGGAAGTTCAACAAACTAGAGATGACATGGATATACTTGGGAATTGAAGATGATGTTTGCTTCGATGGATGTTCGACGGATGGTTGGATGAACAGTTCGAGATGAGTGATGAGTGTGAATTCAATTCTGAAAGATTGTAACTTGAATGTTCTATACAAGGTTGATCATTGAATCTGCTACTATAAACTAACATCAGAAAGATAAGTCTGATTTTTGTATGTAATCTCATTACTGTAATATAAAGAGGCTTTTCTTGGTGTGGTGGGTTTTTCTCCTGTAACGGTTTTCCCACTTAAATTTGGTGTTTATGTGTGTATGTTATATTCTCTATTTGTGTTATTGCTTTGAAGTGTATCTTAATTGGACTATAATTGAAAATTTAAAAGCACCTCTGCATTCTTCCTTGAGGTTTTGACATTAGGAGAGTTGTTTCTGTACCTTAGCTTTCCTTACAAATAAGAGCAAATTTTAACAAATAATTTTTTTTCTTTTTCTCTTTTTTTTACAGGAAGATTTTAATCAAATAATACAGAGGTTTTCATCTTATAAATTTTGATAAAGGGTTTCAATTTCTGTAAATAATATTTCATTCATAATCTAAATCCTCAAAATATTTTCTACAGGAAAGTTTAGCGAAGTTCTTCCCAGAGGTCTCTGTTTTCCCAAATTTAACAAAGAACTTCATTTATAAATCTACTGAGATTTCTTTTAATTTCTATTGCGAATTTTCTATTTTTCAACAACAACCTTCTATGTTTCTCTTTGATTTTACTATAAAATTTTGTTTCATAATTTACATAGAGAGGTAACAAATTTTCTACATAAATATTTTCAACAAATTTTTACCGAGAAAAATAGAAGCTTCAATTAAATTTTCTTCTACAGGAAATATTTTATTCTACAAATTTAACAAAACTTCTACAAAATTATTTCTTTATACATGCAATCTTTCAAAACAACAATAAAACTAAATAAACAACAAAGAACCTATTTTTCTATAGTTTGAAGAATTGACAGTTGAAGAAAACCTTTGCTTGTTGCGTGAAACTTCCAAAGCCCTTTTTCCAATCTCCACTTTCAAAAGGATGTAAATCACTGAACCAGAAATAATCCCAGATATTCTTCCAAAATTTTAAAATCAAAACCCTAAAAATCACAATATTTTTCCAACAATTCTTTGTTCCTTTTCTTTTTCGTGAAGTGCCTTCTTGCCTTTCCCAATTCTGGCAATATTCTCTTCAAGAAAATCCTCAACAAGAATTTGCATTTAATTTTACTAACACACATGGAAAATCAAGAAAATATCCTCTAACAAACTCATAGATATTTTCTTTTAACAATTTAAAGAATTATTCTATTTTATAGAATTTAGCATTTCAAAAACTAATTTTTTTTTTCAATACATATTTAAAATTCCCATTCACACAAAAGCATTAAACAATATTTAATCTATTATCTCAATAAAATTAAATTTAATCAATTAATTAATTTATTTTATAAAATATCTTTAATCACAATGATTAAATTATTTTACCAATAAACTAATTTAATTAATTAAATAGAATATGAAACTTTTATCTACAATATTTAAAATTAATTTAAATAAGCATTAAATTATAAAGAACATTAATCTAACATTAAATTCACAAAATAAACCTTTCATAACAAATAACAAGGTAAACTTAGACGTGACAACCAAACACACCAGACCTAAACTGATGACATACTCTGACTAGGTTTGAGGCTAGACTAGGAAAAACCTCGTTACTATCTCCCAATCAACATTACCGTTGAGCCTGGACAGTCTCAGACCTATGAAACTAGGTGGATTCGGTGTCATGTACCTGCAATCCTATAATACGACATATAACATACATGTATATAATCCATAATTCAAACACACCATGAAGAGAAAATTGCGAAAATCACAAGGCACTCGCAAGCGAGTGATACAACTCCGTTCTCCTCACCAATACAATATCACATCGAACTAACAAAATAAATATCAATTAACCTACCATAAACATAAATAGCAATAACATCTCAAGTAAACATCTATGCTAACATCAAGCATGTCAAAAATAATCACCACCAAACAGTGTATAATCACATCATAAAATAAATCCACCATCGCTCTGCAGTCAACGATCAAATACATCAAAACAAGGTATCAGGGTCTATCAAAGTGAAACATAATGTCAGAAAACATAAGCAAAATGGAAGGGTACTACATTAAAAATACACACACACACACACAGACACATATATATATTCCTAATTTATTTTAAAATTATAATTAATAATTGTTGAATTATTTTAAAAATCAAATTTAGTTTTAATTTTATTTATTTGTAGTATGTAATTACTATAATTTAAATGATTATTTTCAAAACTAGAAAATAAATACTTTATAAATTTTAGAAATTAAAATTTAGTTTAATTTTATAATTATTTCTAAGCTTTACAAATATTGTTGTGATTTGATTAATTATTCTAACCAATTTTCCTTATGAAATGGAAAAATGGAGGTAATGGAAGAAATGGAAGTGAAAAAATCGCTTATATCGGGTGAAAATTGTGTACCAATGAAATCAAATAGAAATGATTTTTGAAATATATTTTTTTAAATAATTCACATGTATACATTGATCATAGATTAAAAAATTTCAAATAGAAAAATTTCTCAAGTTCTTATTGGTTAAAATGAGAATTTTATAAGGGAGAATTACTTTTAATTGGTAGTAGTCTTAATTGCTACATTTCATTCTTTTAAAGAAATGAGGGAGTAATTCTAAACAATTAATAATTTATTTATTTATTGACAATAAAATTAATGTTGATTTAAATATCTTTTTTAAAAATATATTACATTATTTAAAAATAATATATTACATAATTTAAAATTAAAATATACTAGCTTATCTATCTTAATATATTAATCTATATATTACACGCTGATAGATATCATTTTCAAGGTGTATTTTTTAAATTCAAAAAAAAAAAAAAGCAAAACAAAATACACCTCAAAAATGATATCTCTTGGCATATAATATATAGATTAATATATTAAGATAGATAAGCTAGTAGCATCTGCAACACACAATGTGAAATAATAATTTATCACATATTTTATTTTAAATAAAGAATTATAATACTTTAAAAATTGTGATTCATATCATATTTATTCAAATGCACAAAGAGATGTGTACAATAGGAATTCATAATGAATGAGACAATTCATCTTTTATACCAAAAATTTAATATCAATATTAATAGAAGAATTCATTTGAAAAATATATACATCACATAAAAATGTTATGTTTCCAAAGATTTTAGTCTTTCTTTGCTTTTATTTTGGCAAGTTGCTTTCCTATCTTCATTTTTTCATAATGATCATATGTAAATGGTGGTGAGATTCTAATTCAATCCAAAGACTTAACATGTCATATAACAACAAATGTTAATCCCACCCTTTCTCTTGGTCCTTTATCAATTGTTTCCTTGGAAAGAGTTAATCCTTGTGATTTTTGGATCGTTAGTGCTGAAGCCAATCGTAGGGGAAATTGATGTGTGCGGCCCCTTTGTATTGGTGAAATTGGAATTAAATTTGGAGATGCATCTTCAAAAGGAATTCTAGAGTAATTATCAAATTCAACAATAACATATATACGTGGATCTGGTGGGCCACATCCAACTTTGTATATGATATTTTTGATGTATCCTAAAGCTCCATTTACAAGACCTGCTTCTATCCATAAATTAGATGTTAACATGACCCTTGCATCCTTTGAAACTAATAATTCAACATCCAATTCATCATTCTGACCTTCTGCTAGATTAGTGCTACCTTCTTTGGTTGTAATGCTTTGGGCTACTGGTCTTCTTCATGAATGTACCTTTTTTTCTATTATGGCTATGTACATTATCATTTGTTTCAAATAGATATTCATATTATTATCAAACTCATCCTTAATTGTTGGATGTAATGAAGCATTTGTTCTTTTCATGAGTAATTTCCAATTATCTATAGTTACATCTCTCTTCAAGCATTTGGTGGTTTAGAGGCCATTGATGTAGTGTGATTAATAATGTTTCCTTCATCTATCTCCAACATTGGAGCCGCAAATACATACTCATCTACATTTGAATCAAACTCCATATAAATAGAATTCAGATGGTCAAAAATGTTTTGCTCTGAATTGCATGTGTGAGGCTCAACCCCGTCTATAAATTGTGTGACACCTTGATTAGTCAAATTATACTAGTTTGGTGGCCAAATAGATAATTGAACCTAATTCCATGCTTAATGTGGTGATTATCCAATAAAATAGATTTAATAACTATGGTGACAAATGTTCTTTATTGAAGGTGATTTAGAAAATTGTTAAGAATATAAGTGAGCATATAAGATTTAGATTTGTGTACTAATATCATATGAAGAATACATTTAAATCGATATGAGAGAAATGACATGTACCTAATATTGGTTCGAATGAGTTTCTAATATGTTTTATGTTACTTGGAAATTGTAATAGATAGGAATGAAGCAAGAATTTGAAGATCATAAAGAAGTTTCAAAAGGATCACTAGCCAAGCATCATCAAGGTAAGTTAAGACTATTTGAATCAATGGCAGGTATACCCAAGGTAGGTTAGTAAGGAAAAAGGTATAAAACAGATATCAAATTTGCATGATGAATGTTATTAGAGGAAAGATGTAAGGGTAAATTTAGTTACGTAAATAAATGATTTAGCTAAAGTTATTCTTCATTATTATTATATGCATGCTCAAATTTATACCTAGCATAGGGGAAGGAAATGAATGTATGTATATGATTCGCTAACTATTGGGTTTGATCTTGTTAATATTTTGGACAGGTGATCATTATATTTCTAACAAACATGTATTGGGAAAATATATATATATATATATACATGTGAGAGAAGTGTCAAAGGGAAAAGAGGAGAATTATATAGGCCCAAGTTAAATGGTTACCTTTCAAGTTCTAATTTTGACCTTATGACCTAGGAGGTAGTAAGTGTTTTGAGTAAGCTTTAATTACGTTTAGGATTTTAATAATGGGAAGTTAATATAAGTATGTTTTGTGGAGTATTTTTTTTTTAATCAAACCAAATTATTAGGAATGTAAATATAATTAGGGTTTTGAGATCCTTAGTTAGGCCTTCAATTTCGAATTGCTCATTAAAATGGTCTTTCAAGGGTGTTGTTTGGTCAATTTTATTGATATTAGTGCAAAAATAGACCCCTATGGCCTAAACCTATGGAAGGGGGACCTTTTGGACATGTGACTTTGTCCTTGAGGTATGATATGACCCTTCAAAAGTCCACTTCAAGGAGTGTGACGAATTTGAGTCTTTGGGTCTTGGGGGAAGTGACTTGTCACTCTCCCACTCCACTTCACAAAGTTCATTAATGAACTTGGGAAGAGCACCAAGGCTTTCACATGTGTGAAGCCACCTTGTAAGGGATGTTGGGTAGAGTGTCATTGTACATTCCCCATCTCCCTAAAAGTCTCACACATGTGTGAGAACTTGTTGGGATAGGTGTTGGAAGATTGGATGAGAGAGTGACAAGTGTCTCTCCCTCATTCAAGTGGCTTCAAGTTGAGTTCATTTATATTGGGATGGACAAGAGGAAATGGGTGTTACCCACTTCTCCTCTTGGAGAATTATTTTTGAGTGGAGAATTTGGAGAAAAGAGAGAGAATGAAAGTTGGGTGGAGGAGGGAGTGATCAAGAGAGCTTTCTTGGAGGGAGAAGGATAAAAGAGTTAGAGACTAGTACCTAAGGCAAAGAGATAAGTTTTGTTATTCTCATCTTTCCTTACTTATTTGTTGCAAGAGAATGATACATTTGTGTGGATTTTGTTGAATAGGATAAGTGAAGAGTCTATATGTATGTGGTATGAATGTTGTGTTACTTTCCGTCATTTGTAAAAGTTTTAGAAGACCCCATTCATCATCTTGGGGTCAAAATATTTCTTTCTCGGGGGTATGGCTAGAGCCCATGGGGCTCCATGACGCCATCATGGTAGGGTGGAGAGCAAGCCTGATTTAGTCGTATATCATTCTTTGTATTTCTTAAAATTATATGCAATATGGAAAGTTAGTGATTTCTATAACATGAAATAAATGGTGAAAGGAAAGCCTTAATCCTTGAGTACTATCCATTGTGTTTCTAAATGCTAAATGCAATACTGAAAGTCTCTTCTTTGTTCCCTTAAAGAAAACATGAATATTCCATGAGTTGTAGCAATATACTTTCTTGAAGTTTCATTAAGGAATTACTCTAAAAATTTCTTGTATAGTTGAAGGGTTAAATGATGTCTCATTATAGTAGTATGGAGGTACATTTTATTTCAGTCTTCAAGACAAAAAGATGCATTAAAGAGAGAGAAGGAAAAAAATAAAATAAAAATAAAAATAACATGGAATGAAATGGTTATGCTAGTGCATTCATGGTCTAACATATTTCACTGTGATGAATGTTATTTCTTTGATCTTTTTCTTTAAATATATAATAATCAAATAAATAAATAAAATTAAAATGAATAACTAAGCCTTAAAAATATGGTTGAATGGAATCTATGTTATCTCTTCCAGAGAACACACCCCCTACAATATCCATAGATTTGTAATGAATCTGTCTATTATTCTTCACAATCTAAGAAAATACGGAAAGAACATTTCTAATCGTGTATATTTATGTGTAAGCTACTTTAAAAGAAAGAAAAAAAAAAAAAGAGAAAAGAAAAGGGACAATGTAAGAGCTAAACTAACAATTAGAACTATGCAAGCTTAATGAAATGCAGGAGCTCTTTTTTCATTTCCTTACCCCAACTCTCGAGCGACGTGTTGGTGACAATGTTGCAAAGCAACGCCACCCAATGTACATTGAAGTTGCCCCACCCGGGTGTGCAGGGTGTATCTTAGAGATAACCTACTCCATAAACTTTTGGAGAATGTTAATTAGCTTAATTAATGGGTTCAAAAAAAAAAAAAAATTGTTGGGATTCTATGGTGTAAAATTTTGGGCATGACAGCATGTAAGTTCAGTAAGTGCATTTTCATCAATTTTAACATCTTTATAGAACCTTTCATGTTCTATTTTATATTTAAGTGCTCTATATACCCTTTCTCTATTAACTATAAAATTATAAGTTGTTCCATGCTGATCCTTTTTTTCAACAATAATGACTGGTAAATGTTTTATTCGATGTGGTAAAATTTTAGCTATTTCTCTCACGTGTGGAAAACTTATGGTATGTCCTTTATATTTGTATTTCCCTCCAGTTGCATGTGTTACTTGAAGTGTTGGGTTGACATGTGCTATCAACATTTCCTCTATTTGCATTAAATTTGGAAGTTCTAATGGTTGTGGACAAGGATCCATATTTTTTAATGCTGAAAATCAATGTTCATTCCTCTCTTGTCGATATTGATTGCAAATAGGGCCCTTAGGTACCCGTACAACCTTCATTGTAGGATAACTCTCTTCACAAATATAACACATACTTGGTGTATAAAGTTATCTAGTCCATGTCAAAATATCATTTGTAGACTTTTCAAATCAATCTTAGCAGTTGTATTATTAATAATTACTTCTTGATCTCTTCTATTATCAACATTCATTACATTTTGAATTCTATCATTTGGTGTTTGCAGCACACGATCTATTGTAATAGAATTCACCCCTTCAAAACTAACCTCAACATTCCCATGAGATTGATGATGTCTTTTAATTGATTCATGATTGTGTACTTGTATTTGTTGTCTTTCTATCTCATTCAATTGATCAGAATGCATAGCTCTTTGAATTTGTGAACAACGTGTTATCATTTTATCTGCATGTTGTCTCATTTTTGCTTCAATCTCTTTTGTTGTCATATCTACCCTATGTTTAAGGCTTCTTTCTCTATCATTTTGGTTTTGATGAATCATTTCTTCTTGTCTTTGCATATCATTCATTTGTTCATGTTGTTGTCTCATATAGTTCGGAGCATATTCTTTCCTTTGTTCTATTTGTTACTCTTCAGTTGTAAAACTCCTTGCTTCCTCTCTTTGTGCATTAGCCATTTGTTCATGTCATTGTCTCATAATTTCAAGCATATTCTCTTTGATGCTCTCTACGTTGCTCTTCATTTTGAAAACATTTCCTTGGACAACGAGGCATCCTACAAATTTTAATAAAAAATAATAAATCTATAAAATTGTTAAGCATTTGTAAAGATACTTAATGATTCATAGGTATATAAATAATTTTACCAACCAAATACAATATAAAAGGACATTGTTAAAAAAGAATAGTAATATTCACTTTTAATTGAAAAATATATTAACTTTTGAATCCAAATGATAGTTGAACCCACAACCTTATGATTATAAACAAAAAACACTAATCCATTGCACTACATGTTTATTTTGATTATTTTATGATTAAAATTATATTAATTAATAAATTTTTCAATAAAACTAGCTTATCTATCTTAATATATATTAATCTATATATTACACGCTGAGAGATATCATTTTCGAGGTGTATTTTTTAAATTCAAAAAAGAAACAAAGCAAAAAAAAATACACCTCGAAAATGATATCTCTCGGCATATAATATATAGATTAATATATTAAGATAGATAAGCTAGTAGCATCTGCAACGCACAATGTAAAATAATAATTTATCACATATTTTATTTTAAATAAAGAATTATAATACTTTAAAAATTGTGATTCATATCATATTTATTCAAATGCACAAAGAGATGTGTACAATAGGAATTCATAATGAATGAGACAATTCATCTTTTATACCAAAAATTTAATATCAATATTAATAGAAGAATTCACTTGAAAAATATATACATCACATAAAAATGTTATGTTTCCAAAGATTTTAGTCTTTCTTTGCTTTTCTTTTCGCGAGTTGCTTTCCTATCTTCATTTTTTCATAATGATCATATGTAAATGGTGGTGAGATTCTAATTCAATCCAAAGACTTAACATGTCATATAACAACAAATTTTAATCCCACCCTTTCTCTTGGTCCTATATCAATTGTTTCCTTGGAAAGAGTTAATCCTTGTGATTTGTGGATCGTTAGTGCCGAAGCCAATCGTAGGGGAAATTGACATGTGCGGCCCCTTTGTATTGGTGAAAATTGGAATTAAATTTGGAGATGCATCTTCAAAAGGAATTCTAGAGTAATTATCAAATTCAACCATAACATATATAGGTGGATCTGGTGGGCCACATCCAACTTTGTATATGATATTTTTGATGTATCCTAAAGCTCCATTTACAAGACTTACTTCTATCCATAAAATAGATGTTAACATGACCCTTGCATCCTTTGAAACTAATAATTCAACATCCAATTCATCATTCTGACCTTTTGCTAGATTAGTGCTACCTTCTTTGGTTGCAATGCTATGGGCTACTGGTCTTCTTCATGAATGTACCTTTTTTTCTTTTATGGCTATGTACATTATCATTTGTTTCAAATAGATGTTCATATTATTATCAAACTCGTCCTTAATTGTTGGATGTAATGAAGCATTTGTTCTTTTCATGAGTAATTTCCAATCATCTATACTTCCATCTCTCTTCAAGCATTTGGTGGTTTAGAGGCCATTGATGTAGTGTGATTAATAATGTTTCCTTCATCTATCTCCAATATTGGAGCCGCAAATACATACTCATCTACATTTGAATCAAACTCCATATAAATAGAATTCAGTGGGTCAAAAATGTTTTGATCTAAATTGCATGTAAGTTCAGTAAGTGCATTTTCATCAATTTTAACATCTTTATAGAACCTATCATGTTCTATTTTATATTTAAGTGCTCTATATACCCTTTCTCTATTAACTATAAAATTATAAGTTGTTCCATGCTGATCCTTTTTTTCAACAATAATGACTGGTAAATCTTTTATTCGATGTGGTAAAATTTTAACTATTTCTGTCACTTGTGGAAAACTTATGGTATGTCCTTTATATTTGTATTTCCCTCCAGTTGCATGTGTTACTTGAAGTGTTGGGTTGACATGTGCTATGAAAATTTCCGCTATTTGCATTATATTTGGAAGTTCTAATGGTTGTGGACAAGGATCCATATATTTTAATGCTGAAAATCAATGTTCATTCCTCTCTTGTCGATATTGATTGCAAATAGGGCCCTCAGGTACCCATACAACCTTCATTGTAGGATAACTCTCTTCACAAATATAACACATACTTGGTGTAGAAAGTTTATCTAGGCCATGTCAAAATATCATTTGTAGACTTTTCAAATCAATCTCAGTAGTTGTATTATTATTAATTACTTCTTGATCTCTTCTATTATCAACATTCATTACATTTTGAATTCTATCATTTGGTGTTTGCAGCACACGATCTATTGTAATAGAATTCACCCCTTCAAAACTAACCTCAACATTCCCATGAGATTGATGATTTCTTTAAATTAATTCACGATTGCGCACTTGTATTTGTTGTCTTTCTATCTCATTCAATTGATCAAAATGCATAGCTCTTTGAATTTGTGAACAACGTGTTATCATTTTATCTGCATGTTGTCTCATTTCTGCTTCAATCTCTTTTGTTGTCATATCTACCCTATGTTTAAGGCTTCTTTCTCTATCATTTTGGTTTTGATGAATCCTTTCTTCTTGTCTTTGCACATCATTCATTTGTTCATGTCGTTGTCTCATATAGTTCGGAGCATATTCTCTCCTTTGTTCTATTTGTTACTCTTTAGTTGTAAAACTCCTTGCTTCCTCTCTTTGTGCATTAGCCATTTGTTCATGTCATTGTCTCATAAAATTTTGAGCATATTCTCTTTGATGCTCTCTTTGTTGCTCTTCATTTTGAAAACTTTTGCTTGGACAATGAGGCATCCTACAAATTTTAATAAAAAATAATAAATCTATAAAATTGTTAAGCATTTGTAAAGATACTTAATGGTTCATAGGTATATAAATATTTTTACCAACCAAATACAAAATAAAAGGACATTGTTAAAAAAGAATAGTAATATTCACTTTTAATTGAAAAATATATTAACTTTTGAATCCAAATGATAGTTGAACCCACAACCTTACGATTATAAACAAAAAACACTAATCCATTGCACTACATGTTTATTTTGATTATTTTATGATTACAATTTTATTAATTAATAACTTTTTCAATAAAATTAGTAATAAATAAATTATTTAAAAATATATTAATTTTTAAACCCACAATGACAGTTGAACCCATAACCCTTCAATTACAAATCAAATCTATTAATCCATTGCACTATTTGCTTGTTTTTGTATGTGATATAAATTGTATGTATTAAATATAAACATTATCACATAATAGATATTTTATTAAAAAATTATTTACTTTCTTATAAAAAAATATTATAATGTAAGCATTAAAAACATTTTAATGAAATTAACTTTTTTACCCGAAAAGAATAAAACTAAAAACAATTAATAATACATTTATATTTTATATTAAATTACTTTCTTATTTGTAATTGAAAAACATTATAATAGAATTACTTTTTTACCCTAAAAAATAAAACTAAAAAAATATTTACTTTCTTATAATAGATATTTTATTAAAAAATTATTTACTTACTTATAATAAAACAAATATTATAATGTAAGCATTAAAATGTTTATAATGAAATTACCTTTTACCCTAAAAAAATTAATAAGACATTTAAATTTTATATTAAATTACTTTCTTATTTATAATTGAAAAAATATGTAAAAAAGTATTATAATGCATACAAATATTTTTAGACAAAATGAAAATAGAAATAACTTATTTTTTTCACTCACGGTATTTATCTCCACCTCTGTATTTTTTTGCACTATTTGCCAATAATAATCTCTTTTTAATTCCCACTATTTACTTCCTATTTATATTAGTTTGGAAAGTTATGACCAAAACATATTTAGTTGTCAACTTTTTTTAATAAGTTAACATTTTTTTTTATAAGTTAACATTTTTTTTTGAACACGGTCATGAGTGGGCTCCACCCGTGCTGTCACTGTAGGTTATGCCTCTTGGCGTAAAAAAATTAATATTATTATTTAATATATTACATTTTATATTAGATGTTACATATGTTACATATTATATTGTATGTATATTATAATACAATGTTAAAATTATATATTATACATATAATATATTAAAAATACACACACACACATATATATATATCTAATTTATTTTAAAATTATAATTAATAATTGTTGAATTATTTTTAAAATAAAATTTAGTTTTAATTTAATTTATTTGTAGTATGTAATTACTATAATTTAAATGATTATTTTCAAAACTAGAAAATAAATACTTTATAAATTTTAGAAATTAAAATTTAGTTTAATTTTATAATTATTTCTAAGCTTTACAAATATTGTTGTGATTTGATTAATTATTCTAACCAATTTCCTTATGAAATGGAAGTGGAAAAATCGCTTATATCGGGTGAAAATTGTGTGCCAATGAAATCAAAGAGAAATGATTTTAAAAATATATTTTGTTAAATAATTCACATGTATACATTGATCATGGATTAAAAAAATTCAATTAGAAAAATTTCTCAAGTTCTTATTGGTTAAAATGAGAATTATTAATAACAAGTTAAATTTTGGTGGTACATATAAATGTTTTTTAATATTTATAGACTAATCTACCTATTATTAGAAAAATTAATGTAAAAGATGTCTAAGACACCAATTTTATTTAAAGAATAATTTTAATAAACAAGTAAATAATTTTTTTTTATTATGGTCATTGCGGTAGAAAATTCGTGAAATGGAAGTAATGGAAGCACATTAATGGCTTATATGGGGTGAAATTTGTCTACCAATTAGATTGAAGAGAATTGAATTTTGAAATATGTTTTGTCATATAATTGGCATGTATACATTGATAATAGATAAAAAGATTAAATAGAAAAAATGTTTGAGCTCTCATTGGTTAAAAAGATAATTATTAATAACTAGTTAAGTTTTGGCCATGCCTATAGTTCCTGGGAGGAACTAAAAAATGTGGAAATAAGTAATGTTTATTTTACAAAGATTTAATGAATGACTTAATAAAGCTAAAAATGAAAATAACATTCTTAAAAGAATGTTAAAAATAGTTTACCTTGCCTTCCCTAAAAGTTTGGTCATAACATCCCAAACTTATTAGTAAATTATGTAGAAGAGAAATAATTTTTACAATATTTAAAGTTAAGTATTTAAATGTTCACTTAAAAATATATATACATATGAACATAAAATTCTAGTCTTTAATTGGTTCAAAACCAATTTATTAATAATTAATTAATAAAATGAGTTAAAAAATTGATTACAATAGTAATATGCCTACCACAAGTACTATTAACATTAAATTATTATATTATAGTATTATTATACTATTGTTTTTTGATTATTAGTATATAGTAATGTTATTATGTTATATTTTTATTATTATATTATATTTTTATTATTATATTATATTATTATAATATTTATATTATATTTTTTATATCATAGTATATTTTTTGTATATCATATTATATTTAAATTAATATTTCAATTTTTGTAACTTAAAAAGTAGCTTTACTTTTTTAATTAATTATTTATTAACTTAATAAGTTTATTATTTTTAACCCTATGATTTGTTATACACATTCCAATGAGATCTTGGTTTGAATATTAAAAGTCATGAAAGGGGCAATGGATGTGAAAAGGTCATTTAGTCCATAAAATTTGAATTAATTATCTTAACCCATGCATCTCCCACTACAATGTTTATGTCTTCCTAAAGATTACTAGATTCACTATGTTGAGGAGAAACACCTTTTTCTAGGTACACCATCCTCTCTATAATTTCTTCTTCAAATAAGCTCTCTATTTCTCCTTCTACACACTCCTTTTTAGATATATTTGCATATATGCTTAGCATGTGATGCATAACGCAAGGGAAACATGCAAAATGGAAATTGAAAAAAAGTAGGAAATGGGGAAGAGTATTTATATGTCAAAAATTTATACTTTATTCTTCAATAAATTTCTATACCCTGTACCAAAGCTCCCATTTTTGCATATGTAGGTAGAATGTTGATAAATGACCATATATGTTCCAAAGCTCCCATTTTCACACATATGGGTAGAATGCTAAAAGAATTATGAGATTTGGCTTTACAACTTCCAATTACTTTTTCTTGATTTAGAGGTTTTGTTTCAATTGTGTTTGGATCCCTATAAGTGGATGCATAGTTGATTTGAAGCTATCACATCTTCATTGACACCTTTATTGCACAAACAACATCATTTGCTAAATGACCTACCAAGATTTCATGTAATACACTAATATATGTAACAAATATGCCATTTTTTTCTTAATTGACCTTCCACACCTCTTCGGCGTACACATTACACACCAAGGTGTGATTGCTAGTAGTATGAATTTCATAAGGGTCAATCAATTCAAATACATCATAGCCATACATGAAACCTCATGAATCTCTAGCATGATCTTATTCTCCATCAAGATACTTATAATAAAGCCAAAGTGATCACCATCTCAAGAAATAACTCCTTTCATTCTCCAACATGTAACCAATGGAAGAAAATGAACAAGCCAAAGTGAAGATGCAATAATCCAAAGAACACAAGCATCAAATCCAAGTGATAATAAAGGATCCAAACTATCATCAAAGGTAAAAACCCACATGATCAAAAATATCATCCACAACACATTCTGATATGTCCAACCATCCATACCTCTAGGTATCAATAACATTAGTAAACTCATGCCAACATATTCAACCCATAAACCAAAATAGAGCTCCCTATATCAAACCTAAAAATGAAAACATACATATCCAAGAACTCCTACTATCTAGGTAATGTCAAATCCAAAAATAGAATAAACCATATCAAGTCTACCAATCAAAAATTATATCAAGGTGTGGAAAATGATCAAACCAATATAGTAACATGAATAATCACAATGATCAACACATGCAATACATGTAGCTACATGCTCTCTCACAACATGTCAATATATAACTTTCCCAAATCATATAAACATGAACCTCTAAGAAGTGGCCATAGAATAAAGAGAGAAATCCTATAAATCATGTCATGTCCTTCTATCAACACCTCAAAGTGCCATAGTGTGTCAAGTATGATCTCCTTACAACCCCAAATGAAAATCCTCAACAAAACTTAACCACTTAATCTCATAGATCAAATGCAACATATGTATCATGTAATATCAATATGGATGCAAGCCTCTCTAACCAAGGAAGATCAGACTCAATATATCCATTCCAAAAACCAAGAAATCAACTCAATAAACATCTTCTAAAACTCCTCATCAATGTATGATAATATAAATAAATTCATATACATAAGGAGACAACCATGCCAAATATCCCTCAAAATGGATTCTCTAGAACTAGCAATCCAAATCTCAAGGTCCATAACCATGAGAAGACAAAGCATAAAACATAACACATCCAATTTAGAAAGAATGGAAAAAATACCTATCGGATGACAAACCACCAAGTAGGCCAAGAGTGAGAATGATCTAATGCTTCTCCAGGATAACCAAGTCATAATGACTCACTCTAAGAAAAATATCCTCTTAAGTCTATCATGAAATCACATCCATATCTAGGTGGAGGCTCCTCAGTCTTCCTGCTGAAACCTCCAAAGAATAATTATATTGTTGGTTCTTTTTTCAATTGATTAACTAATACCTTCTAAAGATAAGCCATATCTTATGGTTGGAGATCTCAATTCAGTGGCCAATGAACATTCGATAATTTCATAATTTTACTCCTCTACACTTTAGGTTCTACAAGACCTAGGGGGTAGACCTTTACAGTATTAATGAGTTTAATTTTACATGCATTAGGATATTGACATAACAAAGATGTTCTCACAAAATATACCAAGAATGTATAAAGGTCTATCATGATTGGCTAAGTTCTCAGAGAATTATAATCTACTAATGGATTTAAGAACATACATACAATTCAAGAATAAGTTAGAGATACATTGAACACATAATTTCTTTATTTGAAATGGTCTTGGAATTGCAAATAGCTTATTTTATTAGACTGGTGCCTTAAAAATTGGTGATAGAGTCAAAATATCCTACAAATGCTCTCTAAATAACAATCTAGAAAAAATTAATGGAGACTTAATATTATTGCCTCACAATAATATCTCTTACACTAAGAATCATCCTCAATTCTCCATATCAATCCTTGAACCATTTAAAACTATCAACATTTCAAGGATAACAAATTAATCTATTACTTAAAAAAAACCATAAAATAAATAATCAACGTGCAATGATGCAAAGATGAACTCTAGAGATCCTTGAGAATATTAATTTAATAATTCTAGAATATTATTTAATTAATATATATGCCAGAAATGGGATAAATTAGGATAAATTGATAAAATTTGAATGATCAATTTTAAGTGTCTACAAAATCAAATTGTATTTTTTTTATTATTCTTAAGTGTTAGGATTCAATGTGTTATTTAATTTACAAGTCCTATATATCTTTTTGTAACTTAATTTTTAATAAATTGTTAATTGTGTACTTATCTTCAATATTCATGGAGTTCGAAAAATGGGATGCCCATGGAAGAGTGGAAATGTAGGTAATTATTTATTTACTCTCTATTGACATAGAAATATTTGTATAATTATGCATTGAATATGATGTTACTTTTGAAGGTCAAGCTTAAGAGCTACTAGTTGAGTAATATATTTTTTTGAAACTATGCCCCATTGAGGAAAAATCAAAAGGGATATTTTATTGCATTTTGGCCTCAATAAGGTAATTAGATTTTTACATGTAAATGCCTCATGCACAATGCACATTTTGATGCATGGAACATGGTTTTTATAAAGGTTTTGAATATCATTGCATGGAACATGGTTTTTATAAAGGTTTTGCATATCATTGGTGGTATTACTCAAGCTCATTTTCTCTAAATTAGAGGCTTGTGATAATTTTTCAAAATGGAAAAAGTTGAGCAAGATTACTCCATCACAATTCTACTAGAAATCCACCATGGATGAGAGATGGTATAATCTATTATTTTTCTTCTTTTTCATATTTCAAATAGATATGGATATTTAGTTGTGTTTATGAAATTAAATTATTTTTAAGAACACCAAGATGTTGCATATGCTACAAGTTAAAGAATAGGTGTTTGAGATTAGTGTTGACCTTATATTAAGACTAGAGTTGTATTGTAGATTATTATTTGCTAAAAAGTACAATGATTTCACGAAGTTTGTAGAGTAGATTATTTACTCAAAAGAGTTTTCTTCCCATATATTGTGTCTCTTATTTATAGAAAACTATATTTAACCTTATTCTATTATTTTATCTTATTATGTTTTTTCTTTAAAAGTGGATAATACAAGCCATTATGGTATTTAAATTTTGTTAGATCTAGAAACCAAAAACTCGATTCATAAGATTAATGGTGGAAATAACCTATATTGTTCAACATTAATTTAGTTGATATTGACTAGTTAAAGGTAGTGTTATGCCTTGCATAACCACCCCATTTCTATGCGTTGGAGTAAAAATGGGTCTGCCTTTTTCTTTGTCTTTGTTTTGTTTTCGTTGTCTTGGTTTGTCTGGTTTGGTCTTAGGGGTTCTTGGTTCTTGCTCCTAAGTCCATCTTCCATTCTTCCAGAGCCGGGTCTGAAACCAAACCTTGACGTGAAGTTATTTTACGGTTTCTTGGTCGGATTTAGTTCGGACTCCGACTCCGCATTTTCTTTCTTTCTTTATCACTTTCTTGTTGTTTGAAGTGGGTCCAGTGTTCGCTCCGATCCTGATTTCATCGTCTCTTTATTTTTTCGGTTCTTTTGTTGGGGCCAGATCCGAGGTTGGATATGAAATAGGGATGTTTGTATAGTTTCCCTATCTTGTTCTCAACCCGGATCTGCTTCCGCCTTACCTTTTGATGTTTTGTTGACTAACTTTCTAATCATGTTGTTCGCTCTGGCCCTGATCCCCTCCATTTATGGCATTTAATGTGGGAGGTTTTCACACGTGAATTAATGATTAAAGGTTTAATTACGCTTAAAACAACTTCATTGTTATTGTCATACTAATTGTTTAAGCAAATTATAACCAGAAAACTCTCAGGAGAATTGAGGTTATCATGGGGCAAATTGTAGAGCAAATCATTGTGAATTTCTCATCAATTCTAAGAAGCATCTCGAGGTAGGTTCCTTATCTTTTCTTTCTTCCCTTTTATTCTTTCGCTTGTGTCATTTTCACATTCTCGCATAGGTGTTGTTTTGGTGAATTTCATTGCTCGGTTGTTTTTTATTTCTGTCTTTTTGTTCGGTCTTTTTGGTTCTTTCTTTCTTTTTCCTCCTACTCTGTTTTGTTCCATTGTTTTTTCCGTTTGTCATTTTCTTTTGATTACTATTGTTTTGTCATTTGGTTCGGCTGTCGCTTTCATGACAGGTTTCATTTGTTGAGTTGTGGTTTTGACTAGGGATTTAGTTTTGAAAGGGTTTCCTTGTACGAGTAATGTTTTTCATTCTCGGACCCTATTTTGGGTTTTTATCACGTTGATTTTGGGTTGTTCATAGCGGTTTTTCGCCGTGCCCTAGTTTTGACAAATAGGGTATTGTGTGGATTTGGTTTTTCACAGTTTTACTTGTTCATGGTTTTAATGGTTGCTGTACGGGGGTGTTATTAGAGCTTTAAAATTTGGCCTTTACTAGTTGTCGTTGGGGGCCCATGTGACCTAGGGTTTGGGGCCCATGTGACCTTGTTGTGAAGGCTCTTCATTTGGTTGGTTTTACTTGTTCCCATAACTACCTTTACTCCTGTCGGAAGCGGATCCGGGGAGAAAGTTCAACTCAGTTGATATCTTTTGTTTCAGGTTTAGTTCCCGTTCCTGGCACCGACTCTGACTTTTGTCTCTGATCCGTTCCCATTCCTTCTTATGATAATAAGTCTTTATTCTTTGTCAGAACCGGGTTTGGAGAAGAAGTTGAACTTGGTAACCATTTTTTGTGCCAAGTTCCAATTCTGTTCCCATCCCGGCCCTGACTCCGGTAGTGTATTATCTAGTCCCCGTCCTGGCCCCAACTCCGATAGTGTTTTGTCTAGTTCCCATACCAGCCCCACCACACATTACGAAACATGGACTATGTCTCATCTTTCTATGGGTCCTCCTCCGACAAAGGCATAATTGGACCAAATGTTATCTGAGGAGGATGGAGCAATGACTTTATGATTAACTAACTTAGATGTTTTGTTCATCTAATATATGAAATTTCTGTAGGTAGAAGAAAATGTCGGGAGTATCAGATGAGGCTTCTAAAAGGAGCCAGCCAGGGGAAACTTCACGGCAAGGAACTACGCCAAAGAAGTTTAAAGTAGAACAACTCCCATATACCCTGAGATGTAAGCATCGGGAGGCTGTCCTCACTATAAGCAAGATGGATTCTGATTGAACTGACATCACTAACAACAATTTAGGTCCTTTCAACTATGAAGAGTTGCATGGGGATACCATCATTGAGGAGAAGATCATAGGAAGGGCAGAAAGGATTCTTCAATCTGGACTGGCACATGTTGCACTTTTCCCTCTATCTGTTCAATGTCTGAAGTTGATTCTTGTAGCAGTTGGAGCATATAACTCTACTACTAGGCAGTGTGTGGATGTAAAAGGTAATGTCATTATTGACTTCACACTTGCAATGATCAAGTTCCTATTTCATATACCCGACCCCAAGAATCCGAGACAACTAAATGAGGCAGAGGCTCTAAAGCTTTACAGTGACAACAAAGAAAGGAGTAGACTCTACATGAATAAGAATTGGATGAGAGTGGAAAAGAAGTCACTGACAAAACTTCCAGACCAGCCTAAAAGGGAAAAATTTTATAAGGAAATTGGTGATATAATTATAATTCTCTCTAGGGTGTTCGGGAAGAGGGATACTTCATTGTTAAAGAAACAAATGTTTCCTTTTATCCAAACTATTTTGGATGGGAGGAAACAATTTGATTGGTCAATGATAGTATCTGATAGCGTTTGCAATTAGATAATCAGAGTAAGAGAAACCAACCGTTTCTTTACGACCTCCTATGTAGTCTATGCTGCTGCCCGAGTAGGGATCTTTCCTGCACTTCGAACAGTGGGTATATTGGGAGAAGCCCAGGGACATAAGAAGGTGTGGGAGCATTATAACCAGCTCACATTGCAAACATCTGAGCAATATTATAAAAGGGTGAATGATGCCTTTATTTATGTCATTATCAACAAACTCAATGGTGATGTTGGGTACAGGCTTAGCTGGGAGGCAATGGCTTTTGTGAATGAGTGGGGGATTTGGTTTATCCAATACCCCACATTCACTTATTTCAGGTAAGCAGGCTTTGATGGTCACCCTCATTTGTTACCAAGGTGTTGTGGTGATAGGATTATTTTAATGGAATTTATTTATCAAGTCTTGGCTGTAAACCTCCTATTTAGCAACAAACATAAGACTGGTTGTCATAAGTTTTTGATGAAGTTGGGAGCCTTTTGCTATCCACATATTCAGGCAGGTAAGGATGTTTGTGATGAATTAATTTATCCGAGGTTGGATTTGTACACTGCTAGGAAGTCTATGATCACAAATACAAGATGAGGGCTTTTCTACCTATTGTCTTTGAAAAGCATTTCAGTATATTGGAGGATTTTTGGGAAGACTTGCAAGATGAGTGTGATCTTAGGAAGAAGAATTATGAAAGGATACCTATCCCACTCATGATTGAGTTTGGGATAAAGGAAGACATTCCTGATAAATTATCTGATGATGGGATAGTTTTTGATCCCGGATATGATGCATATAATATTGGAACTAAGGATCTTGATCGAGTTGATTGGAATGCAGATGAAACAATTGATATAATGTAGATTGCTAGACCATTTCTCGACAGAAGTATCGAATAGGTAAGTTTAAGGGTTAATCAGGACAAGGCATCATCATCTAAGAAGAGGAAGGCTGGTACCACCCAGAGGTACAAAAGGGTAAAAAGAAGGGTGGCACCTAAGGAGCCCTTAGAGTTTTTACCTTCTAAGCAACAAGAAGATGAGGTGGTTCCTCAAGATCTTTCAGAGGAGAATAAAGATGAAACAACTACAGAGGGGACTGTTTCTACATCTGTTGTAGAAGAGGTGCCTACTCAGCCCTTAGATACATAGGATTTATTCCATGAATCATCAAAGGGAGTTCTTCATGATGAAGTGGAAACCTTGAGGCAAATGAAAGACAAGGTGGAAATACATAATATAGAAACAGATTCGGAGAAGACTGCCTCAGATAAAGAACATCATGTATCAACATCCCTAGATATGACAGATGATGCAGGCACTAAACACATGTTGACAAAAGCGGATCAGTGGAAACTCTTTGAGGAGGCAAAAAGAGAAGCTGATGCTAAAGCAAAAGCTGAGGCATCAGCTAAGTTACAAGAAGAAGGGGCCAGAGCACAATCTGAGTTGGTAGCCAAGAAAAAGGAGTTAGAAGATAAAGTGAAGGTCGATGAGTTAGCTCAACAACAACAACAAAAGGAGCAAGAATTCAAACTTCAAGAAGAAAGGGAGAGGTTGTTATTGCAGCAGAAAATTCATGATCTTGAAGAGGAAAAGGCTCAGCAAAGAAGAGAGAAGGAGGTTGTTGAAGCTAAACTCAAGGAACAGGAGGAGGCCTACAAAAGGAGGGAAAAGCAAGAGCGCTTGAGAAGAGAAAAGGAGGCTGCCGAGATGATTGAACATGCAAAGAAATCCAAGGAAGCATGGAATTATATTGAAACATTGAAAGGCGGCGAGATGAAATTTTGGAAAAGAAGGAAGAACAAGAATGCTTAAGGCAAGAGCTGGAGGCTAAGAAGCTACAAGATCAAAATGATAGAGAGGAAGCTGAAAAGCTAGCACTAGAACAAACTAATCAACAGAATGTGTCAGTGGTTGTTTCTCAACCAAACCTTACATTGTTGCAGCCCTTGTCTTCTACCACTGTTGCTTCCTCTTCGACCTAGGCAGCCACTACCCCTATTGCTCCTACTTGGTTGAAATTAGATTTGGAGAGAAAACAAGTTGTTCAACCACAGCCGTTGAACTGGGATAGCCTACAAGGAATCAACAAATGAGCTTGATTGATATTGTGGCCACTTCAACTAAAACCCAAATGATCAAGGACAAACAAAAGAAAGATGAGCTTAAGGATCAAGGGATTAGCTTCATGGTTTCTTGAAGGAGGTTTCTAATCCCATTTCTCAATAGGTTGTGCCTCCTGAATTCTCAGTCTTGTTAATAAAAAGGGAAGCTGATGATTTAATTCAGATGAAAAGCAAGGTGGGAATGATGGATAAATGGTTGGATAAGCTCAATTGGGAGGTTTATGATATTCTTGTTAAAGGTTTTGAGATTCATAAAACTGCTCTTGAATTAGCATAATGTCTAGATCAGAAAGGTAAAGATTTGGACAAGCAAAATAGTGAATACAAGGAATATGTTAAAAGGCTGATGGATATTAGTAAAGTGCCCAAAACCACCTTGTTAGAATATTCAATTCTTGAGCAAGGTAATGAAGATTTTGTGGAGAAGACTACAAGTATCATAAGATACAAATCTAGAATTATGCATAGACACCAGGAAGAAGTCCGAGAAATGAGCAAGGACTTGCATCAACAGATGGTTGAGTTGGAAGCAGTTGTAGCCATTATAACCAACATAGATTCCTCAAATAAAGAAGGCCTATCTTTGGATGAATTAAGGGAGAAATGGAGGGGCAGGTTTGAGGAAATTATGCAAAAGGGAGATGATGGGGATAGTTTATTACTTGATCAGTTTATGGATATTTGTGAAGAAGTAGGAACTGCCAGAAAGGAGTTAATCAAGCTAAAGGAGACCCAAATTTTGGTTTCTGTGGAGTTTGATAGGATCAAATGTGAAGGTGACTGGTTGGATGGCCTGGATTTGGATACTCTTCAGTAGATATTCTCCAGTTATGATGAGTATATTCAAGAGCATTCAGTGCAAAAGTGATTAACTCTTAGTGTTATACTCCATCTGCTCTTCTCTTTTTGTGGAATGATTAGCATAAACTCTACTCTAAGTCTGATTTGTGTGCTTCATTTTCCTTTAGAGTTATTAGATTCTCCTTTGTACAATGATGTAATCAGCCTTGAAAAGGGATTCTCAGATCCACTTCTATGTTCAGTTCTGACTCCATGAATTGTGGATCTAAATTAGTGATTGAGAAATTCATGCATGTGGCACTCTATATGTACTGTTAGAATCTACTTTGAAAAGGTCAGCGAATTGAAGAAAGATTAGCCACCTGAGAATAGAGAATAGAAATTAGATCTAGGATTTAATGTTTTAGAAAAGATACTTTGAAGATTTTGAGTAAAAGGCTCAATTTTACAGTTTGATAGACTTTCATGTTATGTTTTATTTTTATTAAGAGTGGCGATCCATCTCGATAAGCTTAATGATATTTGATTGATCCATACGCCAATGTTTGTTGTGGTTAATTGTTCTTTATTTGATGAAAGTCAATAGAAGGAATTGGATTCAAAGTCATGTCATTGGATTATCTGTGAATTGAATTGGTTATGGTATTCATCTTATCTATGTCTCTAATGATGAGTGAATGTTGATGATCTCTGAATTAGCATTATGGATGTATGCAGTAGTGTAGTTTATTCTATGGATTACATCTTGCCGTAGTTGTTGTTAGGTAGAATGAACACTCATTATCGATCTACATGTCTGGATACATAAGGATTTTATTCATATTTCTCTGATATAAAGCTCTGTTTCATCTTTTTCTTTTGTTTAAACCCCCCTTGAATGTAGATTACCTAATGTTGCACGATTGTTCTTTATTACCAGCAAAGGCCCCCTTAACATTACAATCATATCAACTACTGAGCTAAATCAACACAGTTGAGAACCAACTATCAAGACCTTGGGAGTTAGATTACTACATGTTGTCTTTCTCTTTCAAGAGAAATAGAATAGTAATGTTCTGTTTAAATGTTGTTGTGTTATTTTGACCATCAACAGATCTAGTGCTAGAAGGAGGGCTTGAAGGACAAGTTGGCTCGCATTGGGTCATTTTCACCATATAGGTACGAGAGAGTTCTTAGATCTTCTCAGAATCCTAAATTATTTGTTGAACTCCAAACCCCTATTGGGCATAGGCCCTAGGCTCGTAGAGTCTTGTTCAACCTTTGTCACCACCGCTCACACCACCTTCACCCATTCCACAACCTGCTACACTTGTATCACCGCTAAGACCTATGGCTTACTTCACTAATAATCCTTCACCATTAGGGACTATCCTTGGAGGTATATATGATCTCCCAAAGAACCCAGAGAGGTTCTGTCCCAAGTACATGCATGGGGATTCAAGAAGTGTTGAGGAGCACATACAGGCATTTAAAGATGCCTATACACATGATCAGGTGGCTCATCAGGACGTGTGCAGATTGTTTCCCTATTCATTGGGAGACATGGCATACAATTGGTACCTCAACTTACCCCAAGGGTCGATCTTGACTTGGATGGATTTGGAGAATGCCTCTATCAACCAGTTCAGGGTTTACGTAGACCCTACTATCCTTTATCATTAGTTTTCCACCATAAGGAAGGAGCATCATGAACCACTCCCTCTATTCAATACCAGGTTTTAGAGAATGTACCGAAGGTTGCAGGATCCTTACCTAGTGGCAAAAAACATTGCCATCTTAGCATATTTAAGGGTTGTGAACTCTCTAATTGGCTTGTTCTTGAAAAGGATGTATTGTGCTAATGAAACTAACTCTTTGGCTAAGGTGTATCATCTCGCCATTTAGCTCCAATAGCAGATCAGCCTACAAAGTAGAAGTCTAGGAGGAGTTCTCCCTCCTTTGGGATACCCAATGTCCAATCCACCCCCGCTATTCAATACGGTCCTAGGGATGTCTTGTTCCCAATATGGACCCATGTCTGAATTCCAAGGTTCACCTCCATTGCCATTTTTTAACAATGGCCCCCAGGATTCCTCCCAAAAAAATCAAAATTACTAGAATCAAGCTGGAGGATCAAGTTCAGTCAATCAACCTTTTGCCATAAAGAATGTGGAAAGTGAGAAGACTCTCTAATTGACCAATGAGATGGAGACTCTAAAAAAGACATTGTCTCAGATGTCTAATGACATGGCTCAACTCAGACAAAATTCCCCCCAGAACCAGAACCAAAGCTTTCAAAACCAAGGAGGATATTCAAATCAGGTTGGTTATCCTTAGACCAAAACCCTAGTCAAAATTATAATGCCAATCAAAACACCAATAGTAATTTTTAGAACCAAAACTCCTCTAATCAAAACTATAGAGGATATAATCAAAGGTCTAACAACAATAGGCCATGGAATACTAGACCCAATAATGGAGGAGTTTCCCACAATTATCAAGCAGGAGATGAGAAGTCGCACACTGCTAATGTGGTGGACCTCAACCTCATGACTAATTGGTGTAGACTACATGATACTGTGGTCCATTCTGAGGTAAATTGCCCAGAAATGGAAAAAATGGTTAAGATAGCCCAAGCTGATGCTCCACTCCAGGGGGCATTCAACAAATCTGGTGGATCCACGGATACTGCCATGGCATATGATATCTTTGAGGAAGAACTTCCATTTCCCAACCAGGAGGATAATGAGGTGGTGGAAGATGTCTATGATGCCCAAGCCTTCCAAGCCAAGGGAGGCCACTTCCTTAGAAATCAAAACAAAGGGCCATTCATTACTTCTGCTCCTCCTAACAATATGGTCCCGCCAAATCAGAATGTTGATAACAATCCACATCCGCCAAAGGGGCCATCAGATTCTCAGAACAAAGGTAATTCATTTTCAACTCCTAAATATCAGGTTAGGAATGATTCTGAATTTGATTTCATTACAGAGATGCAGAGGCAAAAGACTTCAATGTCTTTCTTTGATGTTTCAAAATGGTGTCCTGCTCAAAAGGAGATCTTGTTGAAAGCCTTGGGAGACGCAAATAGGTCAAGAGGATTCAAAGAAAAGGTGACTCCTGCTAATGAGATGAATTCAGCTCTTTACAAAGGTAAGATTGGTACTCCACCTTTCTTGCTAAGTTTGAGAATCTTTGGAAAGAATTTACATAATTGTCTGCTTGATTCGGGGGCGTCAGGGAATGTCATGCCCTTTTCCATTTGTAGGAAGTTAGGTCTGAGTCCACTCCAGACAAATAAAAAGGTTATTCAGTTAGATAAAATAGAATTTAATGTGGTAGGAGAGATTAGAAACATTCATATACAGATTGGATCTGATCCAAGGATCCAAACTTATGTGGATGTCCAAGTTGCAGATATCCCTAAAACCTATGGTATGCTCTTGAGTAGAGACCTGATGAAAATTTTACGTGGATATTTGTCTTTGGATTTCTAACACATGTGGCTGCCCTAGAAAGGAATATCAAGCCAAATCAAGATTGAAAGTGAGCCCAGGCTCAAAGACATGATTACAAAGTATAACTCCCCTAATGAAGTGGCCTATTTCAAAACCGAGATGGGAGTTTACAAATAGGAGATCATGACTTTTTCAGTATTTCATTCTAATAACTTACCCCTTTCACAATAGAATGACCAAATGATTACCGCTAATCAGCAAGTCCTAACAAGTAAATTACAACATGATAAGCTTGTGTTGGGAGAGGAGGTCGATATGTGCAGTCTCCTACTTCCTAACTGGTGTAGGGTGCATTACCATAATCACTCTGAACTAACTTGTCAACCCTGTGTTGATATTTTAAAACATGTCTCTAGGACAGAAGAAACTGGTGAATGACAACCCCAGACCCCTACTAATGAATTTCTATTTCAAGCTAAGGATGCGACCATCCTTACGGGAGCTAACTCTGCTCAGCGGGAATCATCTTCTCAACCCAAGCAGACTCTGGTTCTGTGTTCTGAATTACCACTAGAGACTGAGAAATCTCAGTCTTTGCCAAATATACCCCCCCAAAAGCCCTTCCAATGCCTAGAGCATTGATGACAAAGGTACTAAATCATGACCTAACTCAAGGGGAAGTTCAAGAATCACTTCCTGAATGAACTTTCAATTTAGAGGAATCTTCTAATAAATTGTGCCCCCAATTGCCTTCAAGTACTGATGATCAGCACCAGTCCAAGCCGCCAAATACTTCTGCCCAGCAAAAGACTATAGGCTAGAAAAGGAAAGAGATCCCTACCCCAAAGTAGTTATGGATCTTGAAATTTGATGGCTCTAAGTCCAAATCAGGAAGTGGGGCAGGGATAGAATTAACCAATCCAAAAGGGAAGACCTACTTTGCTTCCTATAGGTTACAATTTGGTTGCACAAATAATGTGGTAGAGTACGAAGTGCTGGCTAGAGGCTTAATGTTTTCCCATCAGAAGAAGGTCACATCTCTTATGGTGATGGGGGACTCTAAAGTTATTATAAAACAGGTTCGCAACCAATATACCTACCATAATAAAAGATTGGTTGCCTACAGAAATAAAGTTTGGAATCTGATTGAGGACTTTGGTGCCTTTGGAATTACTCTGATTCCTAGGGAGAAAAATCAAATTGCAAATGCTCTGGCAGTTACTGCTAGTACTTTGGAGCCTATGCAGGGCTCCAAATTGAAAATATTTTTAGTTGAGTTAATTTTAGTCCCAGCAGTCCCTGATAACGTTCAGAATTTCCAAGTCTTCAATGATGACCAACACATACTGGCCTTTTTGGCGAGTTTAGATGTCTTTGAAGGATAGATCATAGATGAGTTAGATAGAGATCAGGGAGAATGGGACCCTGAAGATTGTGATATAGAAGGAGTGATGAACTTAAAGAGTAACAGCATCCCCAAGGGGATGGTAGCCTTAAAAAGGATATTTGACTCTAATCCTCAGGCTTGAGAGAGAGTCCCAACATAAAGTGAAGGGGGGAAATACAAATCAGTTAATTTGGCTGATTCGAACCCTAAAAGAAATGTCCTTATAAGCAAAACCTGCCCTGAGGAGATCAAAAATGAGATAATTAAGGTGTTAAAAGAAGATATTGCAGAAATTGCCTGGAGTTACAAAGATTTGAAGACTTTTGACACCTTTGTGATCACACAGACAATATCGTTGAAGCTAGAAGCTAAGCCCTTTCGTCAAAAATAGCGCCCGGTCAATGCCTTGATCGAGCCTCTAATACATAAGGAAGTGAAAAAGCTCTTATCAACAAGAATCATCTTCCAAATAAGGCTTTCCACATGGGTTGCCAACCTAGTTCCAGTGCATAAGAAAAGTGGGGAGATCAGGTTGTGTATTGATTTCAGGAATTTGAACAGGGCCTTAGAGAAGGATAACTATCCACTTCCTTCTCTTGATGAGGTATTACAAACTGTTAATGGTTCTCAGATGATGTCATTCTTAGATGGATATTCTAGATATAACCAGGTGCTCGTCAGTCACAAGGACATAATGAAGACTGCCTTCACTATGAAGTGGGGGACATTTGCCTATAGATGCATGCCGTTTGGCCTCATTAATGCGGGAGCTACCTTTCAGTGCACAATGGATGTGGCTTTTAAAGATTTGATAGGTAAGTGTATTATTATTTATTTTGATGACTTGATGATATTTTCCAAGAAAAGAAAGGATCATGCTGCTGATTTAGCAAAGGTCCTTAAAAGATGTATCAGTTATGGAGTATTTCTAAATCCTAAGAAGTGTGTCTTTGGAGTTTTTGAAGGGAAACTTCTAGGGCATGTGATATCTGAAAAGGGGATATCCATAGACCCTGACAGAGTCGAGGCTATTTTGAAATTGATGATGCTAGGCAACAAAAAGGATATGAGGTCCTTCTTTGGGAGGATTAATTTCGTAAGAAAATTCATAACTAGGTTTGCAGAAATTGTTAAACCCCTTAATGAGATGATGAAGAAAGATGCTAAAATTGAATGGAACAATGAGGATAAATCTGCATTTTCGCAGATCAAGCAATCAATATCTGAGGTGCCAGTTTTGACCAGCCCAGATTACTTAAAGCCTTTTTATATCTATTCATTTGCATCTAATCATTCATTTGCATCAGTCCTAACACAACGTAGAGGTGAAGGAGATGAAAGACCAATCACTTTCATGAGTTCACCATTCAAGAATCTAGAAGTCAAGTACCTGCTCTTAGAAAAATAGGCTTTTGCATTAGTATGAGTAGTAAAAAATTTTAGGCACTACATTTTGAGAAGCCAAGTTATTGCTATAGTGCTTGATCCAGCAGTAAAGTCTCTCCTTATGCAAAGTGAGTTGGGGGAGAGAAGACGCAAATGGATGGCTATCCTCCAAGAATATGATTTAGAGATCCTTCTGATGAAACTTGTCTGAGGACAAGGTTTATCAAAGGCCATGGCAAAGGCTGACAAGAATATTACTTGTCAGCAATATACTGTGCACTTGTTTACCCAGAACTCGTGGTATACTGACTTGATCTTCTTCCTTCTAAATAACAAATGCCCAGAAGGGATGAATGCTACCTAGAGAAGGGCACTGAGGATGAAGAGTGCTCATTACATGCTCAAAGGAGGAGCTTTGTATAGAAGAAATTATGAGGGAGTGTACCTGTGATGTCTGGATCAAAAGGAAGCTAAACATGCCATGTCTGAATTCCATGCTAGGCATGGCACAGGGCACAGATCAGTAGACTCCTTGGCTCATCAAATCCTTAGGTCAGGGTATTATTTGGCCCATGTCTTCAGGGATGCACATCAACATGTTAGAACATGTCATACATGTCAGACTTTTGCATCAAAGGAGCATAATCCAGCCATGCCTCTAAACCTAGTATATGAGGTAAGACCCTTTGCCCAATGGGCACTGGATTTTGTTGGGGTGATTAATCTTAATTCTTCTGTAGGGCACAAATTCATCCTAATTGCTACAGACTACTGCACCTGTTGAACTGAAGCCCAACCATGCAAGAATGGTACAACTGAGGTGGTTATTAAATTTCTCATTGAAAACATCGTTACCAGGTTCGGAGTGCCCTTTGCCCTGGTATGTGATAATGGCCCTGCATTTTCATCTGCTGAGTTTATACAATGGGCCTATGAACACAAAAGCATCTTGAAGTATTCCTCTAACTATTATCCTCAGGGAAATGGTGTAGCAGAATCTACTAACAAGAACTTGTTAGAAGTGATAAAGAGATTACTTGAAAGTAATCCTAGGGACTGGCATACCTAGTTGAGATTTGCCTTATGGGTAGATCAAACTCGTATTAAGGTTGCTCTAGGAAGTTCCCCTTTTAAGCTAGTTTATGGCCAAGATCCAGTTTTTCCCATACATTTATAAATACCTGTTCTTAAGATCATGCAGGAATTTTATACAAAAGATGACCGGATTGAGGTAAGACTAAACAAACTTCTAAACATGGAAGAACAGAGAGATGCTACTCTACAACAATTTTTCAAGCATCAGGGTGTTGTCAAACATTGGTTTGACAAAAGAGCTGAGATTAAGGTGTTCAGAATCTTAGATCTGGTGTTGTTGTGGGACAAGGCCAAGGAAAAAAGGGGTGATCATTAGAAATTTGATAGACTCTAGCTAGTTCTGTATCAAGTAGTCGAGATCTTGGGTGAGAATGCTTTCCGTTTGAGTACCTTGACAGGAGAACCTGTCCCATTGCTAGTCAATGGGAAATTTCTCAATCATTACTTCAGCTCGTGAAGATTTGGGTTTCTGAACTAATTGTATATATGTATTTTGTGTAATTACTGGTCCTTTTGCTTCTTTTTATTTGTTTCTTTGTTGTTTGTTTGCTGTCTCTGCATTTTTGTTTGTTTCCTTTGTTATTTTGTGTTTGTTTTGTCTTCCTCCTTGGGGATTCTCTTTTCCTTCCACCCTAAAACATTGGAGTTGTTATTCAAAGAATACTGTGGGTACTAGGAGAGAAATTGGTTTAGGTACATTTTTTTTGGGCATATGTGTCAAAAGATTTTGTTCTAAAGCTCATGCCTTATGGTCATTTTAGCATAAGTCTGAAGGTTATTAGGATTAAGGTATATGTAGATAACCTCCATGAACTATCATTGAAATCTATCACAAAATACATAAAACATCCAACTATAAAGTGCCTATTCATCCCAGGTGATTATATCTTCAATTCAAGTGAAAAATTTGTTTCCCCAAAGCTATCATCGGATCCATTGTAGTTCTCAACCCACATCTCAGACTATCAAAGTCTTTGTATTGAAGAGGTTTTTGAAAAGAATTCTCATCAGTAAGGCCTGAAAAGGATACAAAAAAAAAGGGGAAAGAAGAATTACAATAAAGGCAAACTCAATACTAAATGGGTAATTCAAGCATCTCTATCGAGGCTATGGACACCTGACTGGCAGTAGAGCAATGCTTTGAGAAAACTAGAGGTATCTCCGTTGAGGCTATGGACATCTGACTGGCAGCAGAGCAATACCCAAGATTCCATTGCATGACAGTCGAAAGGACTCAACCTATGTAGCTTGGATAATAGATATAGTTGTCTAGGTGTGGAGAAAGCTCAAATAAAGAAGGATGCACCATAAGCATGCACACACTCATATTCAAGTAGTAGTTTATGTTGGTCCTACGTCTGAGATTCTAGCTCAACTTTACTTAAATATTCTAATTGCACTTGAGTTAACATGTCTCATAAATTATAAGTTTTTGGGGTGATTGAATTATTCAAATATCTTAAAAATGGATAAACCATTTTCCCAGCCAAGTCGCCATTTGTTATGCCTTGCATAACCACCCCATTTCTATGCATTGGAGTAAAAATGGGTCCCCCTTTTTCTTTGTCTTTGTTTTTTTTTCGTTGTCTTGGTTTGTCTGGTTTGGTCTTAGGGGTTCTTGGTTCTTGCTCCTAAGTCCATCTTCCATTCTACCAGAGCCGGGTCCAGAACCAAACCTTGACATGAAGCTATTTCAGGGTCGCTTAGTAGGATTTAGTTTCGACTCTGACTTCGCCTTTTCTTTCTTTCTTTATTGCTTTCTTGTTGTTTGAAGTAGGTCTGGTGTTCGCTCTGATCCTGCTTCTGTCATCTCTTTGTTTTTCGGTTCTTTTTTCAGGGCCAGATCTAGGGTTGGATATAAAATAGGGATGTTTGTATAGTTTCCCTATCTTGATCTCAACCCAGATCCACTTCTGCCTTACCTTTTGATGTTTTGTTGACTAACTTTCTGATCACATTGTTCACTCCGGCCCCGATCCCCTGCATTTATGGCATTTAATGTGGGAGGTTTGCACGCATGAATTAATGATTAAAGGTTTAATTACGCTTAAAACAACTTCATTGTTATTGTCATACTAATTGTTTAAGAAAATTATAACCAGAAAACTCTCGAGAGAATTGAGGTTATCACAGGGAAAATTGCAGAGAAAATCATTGTGAATTTCTCATCAATTCTAAGGAGCATCTCGAGGTAGGTTCCTTGTCTTTTCTTTCTTCCCTTTTATTCTTTTGCTTGTGTCATTTTCGCATTCTCGCGTAGGTGTTGTTTTGGTGAATTTCACTGCTCGATTGTTTTTTATTTCTATCTTTTTGTTCGGTCTTTTTGGTTCTTTATTTCTTTTTCATCCTGCTCTGTTTTGTTCTGTTATTTTTTTTGTTTGTCATTTTCTTTTGATTACTGTTATTTTCTCGTTTGGTTCGGCTATCACTTTCGTGACAAGTTTCATTTGTTGCACTATGGTTTTGACCAGGGTTTTGGTTTTGAAAGGGTTTCCTTGTACAGGTAATGTTTTTCATTCTCAGACCCTGTTTTGGCTTTTTATCGCGATGATTTTTGGTTGTTCGTAGCTATTTTTCACCATGCCCTAGTTTTTAAAAATAGGGTATCGTGTGGATTTGGTTTTTCACAATTTTACATGTTCATGGTTTTAATGGTTGTTGTACGGGGGTGTTATTGGAGCTTTAAAATTTTGCCTTTACTAGTTGTCATTGGGGGCC